>JAAAKQ030154674.1:0-12869 GCA_010016005.3 Zanna intricata | reverse complement strand
CAAACAAAATCATTCTCTCTCTTTCTTTATTTAGCCTCCAGAACCACTGTAAGGTATTATTTCAGAGGATGAATGAGAATGACATATATTAATGTAAATGAAGTGTAGTTTTGTACAGTATCAAGTCAACCATTCCTGAGATGTGTGGTTAATTGAAACCCAACCAACAAAGAACAATGGTATCCATCCATATAAAAATAACTGCCTTTACTTTTGACTTAGGACTCCTTAGGACTCTTGACTTTGAAATCAGGTAATTTGCAATGACTAGTTCACCACTAGACCAACCCGGTTGGTTAATGAGTAATCATACAGGTAATGTCATTACATGTAATATCTAGTAGTTGTCATGATAACTATCAGATCTCAAATTTACATATTAATAAATTTATATATATACATATATACATACATACTCACACAAGGTGTGATAAAAAAAATAAATAGAATTTTAATTCTATGTGCTACATGTCTTTAACCGAGTTCATCTTTTTTCCACGTGATGTATATCAGTTTTGTTTTAATCATATTAGACACAGTTCAAATTTGGTAGCTGAGTAATAAGGGTGTATTTTATTATGAGTGGCAACTTATTTTGTTTGAAAACAATCAGACTAAAGAATTTGCATTAATTTTTAAGTTGAATAACTAATAAAGTACAATGAAGTTTTCAAATTTTAAGAGAAAGCTTTTGTGAGGATGTTATAAATAGGATACTGATGTTGATACCAAACTCTCTATCTCCTCCAGACTCTGAAGCTTTTTTTGTTCCTGCTGATTAAGAGAACATTAAAAGGACAACAATTTGTAATAATGGCTAAAATAATGAAAAAATCTGATGTGGACACTACATGACTTCCTTGTATGCCTATTAAATTACATATGCACAGTCTTTGCTGAACTTCATTTAAACTTACACTGGTTAAACTTTATTTATATACAGGAGTTCACTAAATGGAATAGTTTACTAATTATTAACTTTTATTTATACGACCCACCAGAAGTCTGAAACTTTTGTTAATCAGCAACTTATGAAGATACTAATCTAGAATAGTATATTACATAACAAGAGTTGTACGAATCATATTATACACAGGTGAAAAAAAGTTACATATATTCACAAGTGTAGATTATGACACGTAGGCAATTTTTTATTTCTTCTATAGTGAAGATTACCTGCTAATTCTTGGATTTATCTAATTAATGTATAATTCCTGATATCTGTGTTTATATAATATAACAATCTAAACAAAATATTTATTTATTATTAAAAAATTTTATTAATCAAAAAATACTAGGTGGCATTACCTGTTAGAGCAGCGATTCCCAACCTGTGGTATGTGTACCCCTGGGGGTATGCGGGGTCCCATTGAGGGTACATGAAAATTATTGGTAATGACGGAAATACTGAGAAGTTAAAACAGTTAACTTATACAAACATTATTATAATGTATTATGTCTACAATATGTAGTTTAAAATGAATCTTATAACTAATAACTTACGTCTAGCAGTAAGCTATATTTCAAAGTTAAGATTGACAATAGATAGACCTTAAGAGAAACAAGACACATTTGTAGGAGTAGGTATGGAGTTATCAGGGGAGGGGTACTCATAAATCAAAAGTTTTATTAAGGGGTAAGGGAACGAAAAAAGGTTGGGAAGACCAACCTATACAATTAATTAGAGGATTATTTTTACATGCATTCATTCAAATAAAAATTATTCAGCTAATTTTCATAAATAACCATAAGTATTTTTATCTCTTATAGTGTAATAGAATTATAATGCAGTATCTTTCAATGCTTAGTTGAAGTTTAAACTAAACTTGATTAACCATGACTCTCTCTTTCTTTAGGCCACTATTCTTAATTTGGTTTTCCATACTGTTTTACCCTGATTCATTTGCAATTAAGCAAAGCAAACTAATAAAAACATAAACTAATAAAAACGTAAATTAAAATAATCTGTTAAAGTACTTTTATAAATATATTTTTAAATTAAATTCTATAAAACTGCATACCGTAGTTGAACCAAATTTAAATAACTAAATTAGAATTTAGTGTATGCAGACAAAATAAAGACTTTTCCAATATACAATATTAAGGTAACCATTATGGCAATATTTTAAAAACTTAACAGTTTTATTTTCAATGAGCAAAAATAAAAGTTTCTTCATTTTACTATGTTAGAAGAGCCAGTCAGTATATTAAAAAAGTCCACATTAATAAATATCAAAATAATAAATATATAAAGTAATAAAAAAAGGAAACACATGAAGATGATTCACAAAATAGAAATTTGAAATTTGTTTATTAAAGTTATTCATACTTATTAAATTAAGATAAAGAAAATTTAGTTTTTAAAAACTATAATTTTGAATAAATTTTTGGGAAAATGGTTTAAGTGAATCAGTATCTTAAAAATACCAAAGGAAGAATAATATGGCTGTTTTTTTTGTTAGCGTTACATGAAACTAGATCATTGTCTAGTTTGTTGTGAGAATTGTTTTTTTTTTATAGGAAAAACAATCTTTTTTTTTTTTTTTTTATTAAAATAGCTTTAAGACTAAAAGTTATGTAAAACTTAAATTATGTCGTTTCCTTTTAATTATTCAAAATTTATTACAAGAATGTTTCATAAAACTATGAATAGAAAACATTTTTTTTTTTTAATGATGTGTTTATTCTCTAACAGGAAGTGCAGATTGTAAAAACAATAAGATACAATCAGACAACAAACTTATTATTTTTAAATTATTTTTATTTATATAACTAGCAACAAATTTTTAAAATAATATCATTTAGCAGTTTAATTAAATTAATAAGGTAAAGAAATTACTTTCACGTGTTTTAATTTTTTTTTTAAAGTTGCAATATACAAAGTACTAGCTGATTAATTAAAAAATTTTTATTGTCTCTTCACTAGTGTAGCAGCAAACTCTCTCTTGACAAATTTTACATTATTTTAATATCATTTTTACCAGTAACTTTTTGTTTGGTTGTTGTTGGATTGTATGGTTGCTCAGTTTTAAAAATATAACGTGTTTAAGTTTAAAAAGTGAAATTATTAAAAGTTTTAGATGATACTGATAAAAAAAGGTATTTTTTTGTTATCAATTAAAAATAAAGTTTTTGTGCAAAATATTAAATTCATAATATTTGGATAAATCTTTAATGAAAAAGTATGAGTTATTGAGCATATAAAAATAAAACATTTTTATTTCTACCTAAGCACTTTGTTTTGTAAATAAAAAAATTGCTAGTTTCCTTGCTAAAAGAAATTAAATTGGGAATGGTAAAAGAAAAAGAAAATTTTATTCAGAAATGATTGCAGATTTTAATGAAAAATTTAAATTTCTTTCCTTTAAGCAGAATTTTAAGCTTATAAAAGAGAAAAAAATTGCAGGGAGCCATGTCTTTTGGGTAAGAAGCTTGCTAAAGTTGTTCGGCTCCATGTTTTGCTATGAATCTTTGGATAAGTTGTGATGTATAGCTTGAAGCACTGTCATGATGAATCTTCTAATCACCATTTTTCCAAAGTTGTGGTTTCTTAGGTTGAACAGCATCTCTTAGACAATAAAGAACAATTATGTAGTACACTTTATGGACAGTTCTTTCTTGAAGAGTGTACTCCTGATGAACCATGACTTGATAATAAAAAAATACTGTCAGCATGAATTCATGTTGTCATGAAAATTTTTACAACTTAATACTTATCTAATCTCAGTGTTATTTCATTTTCTTTTTTTGGTTGCACATATCTTATCATAGGATTTTTTGTGTATATTTTTTTAAAGGTTGATGTATTTGTTTAAGAAAAATGTTTAAAAATAATCAAAATCAGTTTAATAACAAAACCAATTATAAAAGCTAAAATATAATAATTTTTCATTCCAACTTTAATTTTTTTTTTAAATTTTCATTTACTTTGCTTTAAGCAAAGTAAAGTTCCTACAGAAGGGCCTGCTCCAGATCCCACATCTCGATCGCCATACTTTCATATCCATCCTGTCATCCTCCACCATTCCTCTCTCTTCCATTGCCCTTTGCACTTATTCTCACAACATCTTTCTGGGTCTACTTCTCTTTCTTCTTGCTCTAGGACAATAATTTAACACCCTTTTTTACTACCTCCCCTCACTCATCCATTAAAGATGTCCATACCGCAAGTTCTGTGAAAAAAGTTCACTTCCAAAGCCTTCAAATGCTCCCTCTTTCTTTTGCTCACTTGTCAGCACTCTGAGCCATAAGTCACAATAGGTTCAACTACCACGTTATATAAATGTTCAGTTCTGACTGTTATCTTTGATGACTGAAATAAGCTATTCAATTTCTGAATCACCCCTCTTCCCTGACCAATCCTAGCTCTGATATCAACCTCATACCTTCCATCCTCAGAAGTAAATGTTCCCAGGTACTTAATCTTTTCACAATTTTGCACCCCCTACCTCTATAATTCACCTCTCTCCTCTCCCCTTTCACCTACCACAACGTATCCCATTTTCCTTAAAGAATCTTCATACCCAGTTTGAGGTATTTCTCTCTTAACTTCCTTAGCATATATAAGATATCCTTTTAAATTTTTAAAGCAACAAATTAAGGATAAGTAAGTTATTAATAGCCATTTTTAATTTGATATATCAATTTCTAAAAGTCACATATAAAAAAATGAGGTTTTAAAAAGTAATAATTTTATTTAAACATTATATATATTTTTCTTACTATAAAATTTTTGGGAGTAAGATACAATAATTCAAATACAACAACCCTGATCTTTGATGAACACAGTATAATGATTGTTAATCCTATGAAATTGATTAGAGTTGTATTTCTTATAATACACTGACTTCCATAATGGTTCCGTAGTGTAATAGTCAGTTTACAATCTGTCTACTATCTGGAAGGTTCCAGGTTTATATTGCAGTCGAACTTGGAATTTTTTAAAAGCTATAAGCTATAACATTTTCACACCACATTCCCATGTTTAAGTTTCTAACTTATGTGGCAAATTAGTTATTAAGGAAAATATGTATAGACATATGAATATATATTATATTTCCTCCAAGCAATGAATCAATTGTTTATTAATAATATATATCTCTGAGCAATAAAGGTAAGTTAAAACTACTCTGCACTTATTATTTCATACATCTGAATCTGTTGGAATAATATCTGTGCTTAAAAGATGATATTGGTCAAACCATTCTTTGAGTGAATGGTATGTACACAAATGTTTATTTACTAGTAAATATTTATTTTATAAACAATACCTGTTGCTCGACTAACAGAGCCATTTCGACAAATAAATCTCTGAGCTCTGTTATTGATTTCTCTAATTTTAAAAGTTCTTCATGCCTTAATTGTACATCTTCTAAAACTCTTCTGGCTTCCTTTGTTTCTGTTATTATCTGTAAGCAAATATTTTAGATAAGTTTCTATGGTCTAATGCAAAAAATCACATGCATAACAAAATAAAAATTTAATTTATGAATTTTCAACACATTTTCTGTCAACCTTAAATAGATACCCTTGAATACTAATACATAAATCACAAAATATAATCATATATAAATAAATCCATAAAATACTTATCCAAAAAAGCTATACTTTGGGATTTCTTAACCATTACACATTATTGTTATTGTTACTATAATGATATAGTAATTCTTATGATAGAATTAAATATGACTGACAAGTGAATCATATAAATTCCAATAAAGACTTTCTTGCCATGAAGCCAATTACTTACCTAACGTTGTGGGCAAACACTCTTTCAGTCAATATCAAATTTATGCAACCTAACTTCAGTTGTCACTTCATGCAATAGTTATTATCCTGCCTTCTTATATTTTGCCATGAGTCATGAAACAAGGTTCTGCTATTACTTACCAGCAATCAAGCTATAAATCATACTTATACTACTGGTTATGAGGGACCTCATGCAAACCTTCCAAGCTGCAACTGTTTAATTCCAGCTACTTCACTATACAAGGCACAACATTTCAGCAATTACAAACAACCACAGTAACTTGATCTAGCCTTAGGTCACCTATTATGTATTGCTTGGAAATGGTGGCACAAGGCTACCTTTACTCAGTTCAGATTCAAAAAATAGAGAGAGCATAGCCTATGCCAGCTGTCTGGTATACCCAAATTAATAGGGCTACTGATGCTTCTATTAAGCTCAGTCCTCTATTAGCTGACATACTGTAAGTTTTAATGATTATGATGCTATTACCATAATAATAATAATAGTAATAATAATATTATTACCTTAATGATAATAGCTCTGAAATATCAGATTTCATAACAGATCAATAGCTAGTCATATGATTAAGCATTCAAGAATCAATCCATTCACCTTTGTTATTACACGTAGCTTTCTTTGTTAATAAAATAACATTTACATACTTAATTTCTGTTTGGTTGCCATAAATATAACAATTATAGCTGATCTGAGATGAGATACAGTTGAATCCTGAAAATTCTATAGATCCTTTTCAAGGAAAAGTAAGTTATAGTCAGTTTCTAGGAAAAGGGCAGTTTTTCCCACTGTCCTTTTGATTGACTAAATACATTGTTAAACATCAGCATAATATGTCCACTAAAATGCATGTGATATTCAGCTCTTCAAGACACACCTTTCTTTACTCAGATTACTAAAAGGAATAACTACAAAGAGAACATGATGATTCTCAAAGAAATCAACTCCAATAAATACATCTTCTATGTCAGGTTTTCTGTTTAAGTTTGAAGAATTACTTGTTTAAATTATTATAAAATATTTTTAAACGGATAATAATAAATCTTTTAACTTTAATCTATTAACTGAAATCATCAAAATTATATATAGATGTTTATCACATACTTGTTCTACCACCATCTATATTGGTTTTATCAAACAAAAACCCCTATGAAGAAGACGTAATCTACTTATGACAATTATGTTTTATATTAAATTATTCATTCATTCAGTTAAGAAAGATTTTGTGAAGTTATCTTTTATCCAATTAATATAAAAATAATACACCACTTATGACTTTTATTTAAGACAAATTATTTTGGTTTTTTGCTCTGAACTATCATGATCTACTCAAGAGATAACGTTGTTATACAATCTCAATTATTTTAATCTGCCTTTTTTATACCAATAATTTTTATAATTCGTATTATATTTTTTTAAATAACTTCAATTTTTAACAACAGGTTTTTTTTAACTAATTTAATCAGTTTATAATTTAGTCACATAGATAAAATTTTAAAATACCTTGTATGAGATTATTTTTTATGTCTGATAAACATACTTACATCACCATTAAATACAGATCCATAATTTCCTTGTTCTAGAAGCTCTTGTAATTTTTCATCTGTTATTTCAGCCTTTGCTATGAAATAAATTAAATGGTAAGCTTTTTTTTTAAACATATTACAAACAAATTTTAAGAATTAATATTATAATATTAGATTTCCATATTATTAATATATATATATATATATATTTGTTATAAAATACTTACAGTATTGTAATCTTTTTTTAGCATTGTCTTATAATGAATGGCATATCAGAACAACAAAAAAATAGAGGTATTAGAAAGTTTGCATAAATTTTCTAATAATAACCTGTATTGAATTTTTAATATATGCAAAAAGCTCTTGCTGTAATAAATATTATTATTGTTATTAATATAATCATGAGCCGTAAATCCATAACATCATCACTGTGGGTGTCAGTACTTGATGACTCACTGTTAATATATTCACCAAATTGATTTTTGTTTTGTATATTTTTAAAAATCATAAAAAATTTTAGCCTCGCATTACCTAGTCTGAAGATAGAACTTTTGTCATTACAATGTAAAAAATATCAAAATCTGTGTAAAAGAGTTTTTTATTTTATCTATATATAATGTTTACTTTTTTTCATTAATTGCCATAAAGATTCTTTAAACAACCTAAAAAAGGGGATTCTCAATTCAACCTGATATATTGTTTTATGTATGTAAAAACCTTACTACTCCACCAAACAGATAATTTTCAATGATTATTTATTTTGTAGAGGAAGTATCTATATTAATCTCATTATTTTTTTTTTTTCAGATAATTCAAATATTTTTTTTTTTTTAAATAAACACGAAGTTTGTCTATATAGCCAATTGAAACATTTTTTAAATTCATATTTTTTTATTTTCGCTGGTTAGTATTGAATTTTTAAGTAAATTTATCAATATCCAGATTCCATTTTGATAATTCAAAGTATTTCCAACACAAAAATTAAAAAATAATTAATTTTGAAACTGAAAGAAAGAAAACTATTTTTTGCACTATTTCTTTGCATTATTTATTGGCTGATCTATATTTTTTTTAAATAATAAAAGTTATTTTAAAAAAGAAGTAAGACAGAACTAAAAAAATTCCTTAAAAATAAAATAAATATATATAATTCTTTTAAATATTTTAAATGTTGGCCTCTTTAAATACCTAATTAAAAATTAGTAAATTGTCAGTAGTTTTTATCTTATTTTCATAAATAATTTTCTTTTATGTATGGAAATATGCTTCTAGAAGATCTTTTCAGAATTCTCATTCATCCTTTTCATTAGTGGTATTACAATTGTCACTACTTTGAATGATGGATACTTTGAAATTGTTAGGAAAACCTTTCTTATCCGGTTAAATAATTTATTTGACCTATGTTGTACTTATTCATTTGGTATTACAATTCAGTATATTTTATAAAATTTATATTATTTGAATGTATTGTTTTTGGTTACCAATTTTTTGAACTGCATAAAGCTGTAAGAAAAATGAAAATTCTGCAAAAGAACACTAATTATTTATTAGTATTATTTTAAGGGTTATTGTAATAAAGTATGACTGTAAATATTACAATATTTCTATTAATAAATTTTAAAGTACAATGCATTTAAAGAGCTACATTTGTATTGCCTTAGACAAATACAATTAACATGTTATTTACTTATGTTTTTTAATCTTACTTAAAGTAATTATTATTTATTTTTGCATTCAGTTGTATCATTTCAATTTGATATCTAGTAATGGGAAGTTCACTCCCTTGTAATTACTGGAAAAAAAATTCAATTTATTTAGTCACACCTACTGCAGAATGAAGAGAATGTGATTCATCACACCCACTTCAATTCTTTATTGTCTAATACAGAAAAATTACATAAGTACATAACTGTCTATCATGCTACTGAATGAATAAATGTTGGTGTTAATTTTATAAACAGAATCCTGCGTAACATTATAAAAATTTTACCTAGCTATTATCTTTTAAACTTGGTTTTAAAATGTTAAAAAATAACTTTTTCCAATGAAAATTATGTCAATAATCTTGAAAGAAAAATTCTTCATAATAATAGTAGATATCACTGATTTTAAATTATAAAAACTATTTTGTTCTGATATTAAACAAATATTAACATAAAAAATTTTTCTTCGTGAATAGTATATTACACTGGATATTGCTCAAAAATAATAAAACTCATAGAGTTAACAAAACTCATAGAGCTGTTTGGAAACTGCAATTTAAATTAAAGAATAATAAATAATATAATAGTTGAACTCTTGAATAATGTTCAGAATAATAGATATTACACTTTCTTTATTTTTTTTTAATTCTTAATGGTGGCAGCTGAAAATTATTTAAAGCTACTAATTTTTCAAAACGCAAACTGAAGATGATCACAAGAGTAACTGAAAATATTTTTAAGATATTAAAAACATATTTATAAGATTTTACTTTGTAATTTTCAACAATTATTTTAAATAACAAATAATAGAAATTAAAAATCAGAAATATTTTGTTATTTGACTAAATTTGCTATGATACTTTCAGAACAGTAGGTGGATAACCCTAAAATGACTTTTGATCAGATGTTTGAGTAAAAGTTTTTTTTTATAACCTCAAAATCTCATTTTATGAAAGCAAGTCCTCTTGAAACATTAACCTTAGAACTCTTGACTTCGTAATCAGCTGATTTGTGATGTTGCATTAACCACTAGACCAGCCTGGTGGGCACTATCAAATATACTACCATTAAATAACTTCCCTACAGTGTAAAACTCTTTTTTAATTAAATAGTTTATCAAAGCAGTTTTAATATTATTATTGTTGTCATCTAGAATATCAATGAGATAAAACTAAATAAAATCTTGTAAAAGGTTTTATAAATATTATCTAATAAATAGAAAATTACTAATTTGACAGATTATTTTAATCTTAATTTCATATAAAAGGAAATCCTTTAAAAAAAATATTACCCTGTGAATAGAACATATTTACTTATTTCTTGGATCTGGTGTTACATTGGTGTTTGAGTAAGTTACAATTGAATAATTTCCTATTATATATATATATATAATCAGTTTATATTTGTAAACGGAGAGAATAATGTTAAAAATTTTACTCTTAAAAATCCCCTTACAAATGACCTTTGATTAACTCCAATCACTAAGCACATAATAGATCTAATTAAACAAATTCTTTTTCCAAACAACCCTAGCTCCCCAAAAAACAATACCAAAAGGATATCAACAAGCAAAAGATATATATATCTTTTAATATTAAATTTTTGGGTTGATATATGAAAACAAATTTTAACTACAGCACATTTTTATATTTTATTTGTATATAATGTACATATATTTTTGTTATTCTAAAATCAACAACCCAACAAATATCTCTTATCTGAAATAATGTTTCAAAAAATATTTTTTGTGGTAGTTAAAATTTATTTGTTTTCATATGAAATGATTTATTGTTAAAAAAAATTGGTTTAAATTATTTTTTAATAATTTCTTTTAGTTTTAGTGCATTAAAAGATATAAATAAATCACTTTAATTAAATATAATGTAAAATACAATAATTATATCATTATGTAAAGTTATTAGGTTTGGTTGGTTGTTACATTTTTGGTTAGGTTATTTTATAGCAATTGTAGTAAGAGAAAAGTATTTTCACCTATTGTTTTTATAGTCTCTTGGTTAAATAAATTACATTTTTTAAAAATTGGTAAACATTTCTTTAATAAACTTATAGTTGCCATTTTTTTTTTTTTTTTTTTTTTAATATAAATTTAGAGTCGAGTTTTACATTTTTTTTATACTGAACTATTTTTTGTTCATGTGTTTGTAATACATGAACAAAAATATACAGCTTTTAATAGGCAATATGGCACATCATTTAACTATATAAAAATCATTATTTCCACTGTGTTCAAACATTCAATTTAATCTATGCTCATTTTTTAATTGTGTTGGTTTCATAGAAATTGGTATCACTAAAGTTAAATTATTAAATATATATAAAATAAAAGAAAATAATAACTTACCTAATGTGACTACCCTTTTTATTCTTTTTTCACATTTTTCTTTGTAATCAACTTGCTCTAAATTGAATTGAGTTATAGCATCAACAAACAATTTTAATGTTGTAGCATGTTGTGTTTTTCTGATCCGTAATCCAGCTGGAATTTGTGATTTGTTTGTACTATCCTCCAAGTCTTCCTCTTCTTGCCATATCCGCCTCTCCAGGCCTCAACACACCAAACTTCACATACATTACAATTATTCATTATAAAAAACATTAATTATATTATTATTAATGAATTCAGATTGAATTCTTGATTTCATTATTCATTAAATATTTGATGAATGGATTAATTGAAATGTAAAAGAATTTTGCCAAACTGTTATCTTACATATCAATTTACTGAAACAGAAGTCTCTATGAAATATTAAAGGTGGAAAAAGCAAATAAGTTAGTGATAAAATTAATTTGATAAACAATTACCATAATTATTTATCTGATTTAAAAAATAAATTAAACAAGATTTGAAAAATGCATACTATAGACCATCTAGATGCCAAAACTTGGCCTGTTTTAACACAACTGTCAACACCATTCTAATTTTAATAATAATGTACACCTTTGCTAGAATTTTCTTTTTAATTAATGATTCTGACAATCATATTCAGAAAGTAATCTTTAGTCGTTTTACTATAGTGATAATCAAACTGATGGAAGTTGTTTTCAGTTTATGGTGAAATGACTCCATCCTAAATATCACTATAACTCTCAACTTAAGTAAAAGCCATAATAGATTTAAGATAGGTTAGCTATTTATTCCATAGTTATACAACTATGTTGAGGTAAAATAATTTAACTTTTTTTTTTTTAATATTAAAAAAACACTGAAAATCTTTGATTTTACATAAACCTAAAAATATACTAATTCAGCTGCAGTAATTTAAACTGAGAAAGAATTTTTCAGTTAAAAAGATTGCAATACTATTGCTGAGTAAATCTATTAATTGATTTTAAGAAGTAATATTTGTTAGCAAATTGGGTGATTTATGTGAAATTCTAGGATCAAATCTAGAGCAAGATCTGCATTTTTCACATGCTATAAAATTCAGTTTTCATTCTACAATAAAAAAATTACTATAATTAGGTATCAGCATGCAAATTGTATTAAGTGAATTAATAAAAAAATCTGACAGAAAAATAAAAACAAAATTTCAGATTTTATTAGTGTAATTAAAGTAAGAAATTGAAATTCATTAAAAAAATAATTTCTTAATTAATTTTTTTATATTTTAGAAAGTATTAATTTCAACGATTATTAGCAACTACAAAAAAAAATCATTAATGTGTAGTGGCCTAAAATTTTTAACTGTGGTGATTTATAACGGATCATTTTATTCAACCTGGTCTTAGGCCATTGCTGGCCTCTGTGGCGTGAGTGGTAGCATCTTGGCCTTTCATACGGAGGTCCCGGGTTCAAATCCTGGTCAGGCATGGCATTTTTCACACACGCTACAATTCATTCATCTCATCCTCTGA
>JAAAKQ030154652.1:0-12870 GCA_010016005.3 Zanna intricata | reverse complement strand
GTATGAATCACCAATTCTTTGTTAACCTACCCTAATTTTGTGAGATTTTTCAGATGAAAAATAAACGAGAAATCATGTACATAACCACTGAAAGTTTTTGCATCGGCCGCATTTAAAAATATGGACGTAGCCAAAAGGTTAAAGAAGTGAAGTCAATGATGATTATGTGGAAAAATAAGAAAGATATGCAATTCTGTTTTGGGAACAGCAGATAATTTTCATCTTTCTTCTTCCTTTTAAAATAGACCTGACTTAAAAATAAGTGAACATGTACTATTTAAAAAAAAAAAAGCAAGCTAATACCTCTTTTGCCGGTCTGAGACAAGCTTCTTTAATAGCTTCTTCTAATGTTCCTGGGAAAAATTCTGGATGCATTGCACCAAAACGATTTGTAAATTCATCATTAAAATGAATACAACCCGTTGTCTCATCATCTATGTTATCTGGAACTGATATACAAAAAGATTAACAATATAAAAATACAAAAATAAACAAACATCTTTCAAACTGGTGGGTGGTTCCACAGTATCTGAAACATCTCTCTTAGTAGAGTTATAAAAATTAAAAGTGCTTTCAAGATAAAATGATAGCCAAGCCAATATTAATAAACCTGTAACCTATAAATCAAATTAAAAACTTTGATAAGCACTTCTTAAAGGACTCACTCTATATTATTTTAAATTTTAATTACCAGCTTTCAAGGAAGTTTTAAGAATAGTTGTAGTAGTTACTAACTTAATGCATTCATTTTTGGAAAAGTGATTATGTAGGGAGGAGCCCACAGGCTTTTGATGTGTCAGTCACAAATTGTTTTTGAGGAAACCTGAATATTGTTGGGGGCAAAAAATGTCTAAATAAGACTGAGGATGCTGAATACAGTGGCAGGTCTTGAAATATAATTTACATTTCTACCAGAAAGACATATGACGAAAGTGTTTTCACAAACAATAGAACAGATCTTTTCTACACACAAACATGATGTATTTTAGTCAGGAAGAACGTCAGTAAATATTTTAAGCTGTAAATGGAAGGATGAGTACCAATCAAGAAAAACATTGACAAACTTGGAAGAAGTGTATGACCATCTACCAGTTATATTTTGTTTGGTGTTATTTGCTGTTGTTAAGAATTTATGCAAGGATTGTGTGGGAATATATAAGTTATAACACATAAGGAAGTAGAAAATGTCAGAGTAGTGATAATTTTATTGACACTAAGGCTGAAAAGTATAACTGTGAACTATCAATGACTTTTGAAAATGTATGGTGGGATGGTTTAGGAAAAGTGGTATCAGTAATGCTGAGCTATGTCATTTTGTTGGGAGCTGTTAAAATATTCATTTTATGCAAGTGTGACAGAAGTATCTCCCATTTTTTAAAATGTCACTATACCATATTTAGTAGGCTGAGACGGGCAGAGTCTTGCTAGTTAACGGCACCATTTTTAATTGCTACCATTGCTTAGACAGCATAATATCATGGTTTTGTTGTTCAAATGTTACCAAAAAACAATGAATCTGGATTGCAACTCGGCAAGCCTTTTGTATACGCTTTGGCCTAAATTGACATGCTCCAGATAGTTTCAGACAGGAAATGATTTTGCAATGGGTTTCTAATCTGTGCAACTGGAATAACATTGAAAAGAAAGCAATCTGGTACACCTCAAACCATTACAACACTAGAAAATGTGCAAGC
The DNA here is from genome assembly GCA_010016005.3 of Zanna intricata. Lineage (NCBI taxonomy): Eukaryota > Metazoa > Arthropoda > Insecta > Hemiptera > Fulgoridae > Zanna > Zanna intricata. Next base: position 11,176 of record JAAAKQ030154652.1, on the reverse strand, counting down.
AGTACAAGTCCACTGACCAATCTCCAATATGTTCACACAAACATGCAATTGCACTTGAGATTTCTGATCAGAATGTATGAAGGGAATTTAAAACGCAGCCCTAAAAAATGGTAGTTGCACAAGAATTAAGCGAGAAGGACTGCATCAAATGTAAAAGTTAGTGTAATGAATTTCAGCAACAGATCGCCCCTGCAGATACTGTGCTGTTTAGCGAAGAAGCACATTTTGTCTCTCTGGCACCACAAGCAAACAAATTTTTGTTGCTGTGCCGAGAAAAACATCATGGAACTTCACCAAAAACCTACCAGTCCTCATGTTAGTGTTTGGCGTGCAATAGGACAGATTGGCAAATGGGGCCTCTATTTTTTTTTTTAAAACAATGGTGTCACAGTTTTTATGACCTCAAATCATTATACAGAGATACTACAGAACATTCTGAGGTCTAGACTAAATAAACAAAGTCCTAGATCCAGCAGAGCTCACATTTCTTGAAATTCTCTCTCAATTTAAGAGACATGGTTTTGTTTTGGTCATTTAATTTCTTTAAAAAGTAACATTAGGTAACCCACATGATCACAAGATTTGATCCCCTTGATTTCATATGTAGAGGTACTTAAAAGAAAACGTTTTTGGACATCATCCTCAAGATCTAAATCACTTAAAACAGTGTAATACAATAAAAAATCACAGTTATTCCTCTCAAGATGTATCAAAGTATTAAATAATTTCCAAGAAAGGCTTCCACAGTGTATCACTAACATGGTGTTGACATTTGAGCGACATGGTTTTCAAAGCTTAATTAAAAAAAACAACATTATATGCGTTTTGTGATAATTTTTTTTTTAAATTAACTTTCCACATTCTGTATGTTTTAGTCGACCAGTTTTTATGATGGAAAAAATAAAATGATTTACATTAATAAGAAAGTTTGAAAAAATACAGGACAATAAACATGTAAATGAATGAAACACATGTGTTTGTTGGATGTGTTTCAATAACTTTGAAAACAGTAAAGGTTAAATCACAGAGAATGATGAAAGAATGAATTGTGTATATTATTAATAAATTTATTGAAAAAAAAATACCATTTATATTTGTTGAACCCTTGTACTTTATTATTTAAAATGATGCCTCATTTGTACAATTAGAAACAATGGTGTAACCATACGAATAATACTTTAAAGTCTGAATTATAAAAAAATTTTCATTTTTCCATTAAGTAACAATTTATCTAAGTTTTATTCTTTAAAAATAAAAATTATTAAATAAATTTAATCAATTACTTAAGACTAAAAATTACAGATACCATTTTTTTTTCATTACGGTTTGTAAATGTAAGATTGCTTTGAAAACTAATACTACTGAACATAAGTTTGCAATATAGATGCTCAAAGAGTATCAAATGTGAGTTGCCCATTTGATGGCAATGAAAGGATAATACTGTTAACTTTCTAATTTTTATTGTTTTTTTGTTTCATAAAGAGAAATGAAAAAATGGCTCTTAATTCAGAATGACCAACTCTAATAATTTCTTATCAAAACTTAAAACACAGCTGATTTATTGGTTCCAGCATCAATTACTGAATTACCTTTTATTAACACTTTCACTGCCGAGACCAAAAATATAAACCTACCATAAAATTCCAGCCATTTTTGTCAATTTTTAAAAATTTAATGCTCAATATGTGTAAAACTTAGGCTAAGATAGATTACCCCTTGTTTTAAACGGTGATTTTTTTTCTTTTTCATGATATTTTTGGATTAAATGTATTTTGAAAACAAATTATAGAAATTCTTTTTATAAGTTGGCATTATCTGAGTTGAAAATAAAAAAATTGACCAAGTAAAATTTTTAATTTATTTTATTTTATATCAGAACTACAAAAAATAATTTATTATAATTAAAAAAAAAAAAACCAATTATTATAAATAAAAATGTTCACTAAATTTTTTTTGTGTGGAAAAGTTTGAAACACAGTTCTTTACACATAGGAATTTTATATGCACTACAATAAATAATTATGTATCCTTATAGCTTAGTCCTATCCTTATAGCTGCTTCCCTTATAGCTTTACCAATGTTTTTCTTTACTTTTTTTTGAACATACCTTACATTATTTCTGAACTATCTTTTTCCCTGGAGGAACTGCAATCTTTCCAAGAAATATTTTCCGGTCTGCAGTCTGCCTAGATGCTTACCAATGGTACTAAGTGTTGGAAAATCATCTTGTTGAATTGGTAGGTCTTTATATAATTCCTTTATGAATTGTATAATAGACATGATTTTTCTGTGCATTTTATGGTATAAGATGTTGGAATTGACTAAACATGTTAATAATAAATGGAAGGTTAGCTCCTCCAACATTTCAGACTTATGTTTAAAGGCTCCATATGACAAATGTTGATCTGGAAGATCAACTCCAGATTTATTTTTATTATACCCTATAACATAGGCTGGCTTTGTCTTTTCTCTCCTATTGTCACTGTATGTTATCATGTCAGCACAATGCCTTGTACTGAGCAAATGCACATATCTTTAATCTTACCAGCACACAGCTAATAAGTTTCCCTGCTGTCAACAAATTTGGTTTCCTTTCTGAAGTTTTGGCTTTTTTTAGAGCCTTTGACATCCCTCACCTATTAGGCATCATAGAACCTACAAGACTTGTCCTCATTTCTGCCAGCTCCTTTGTAAGAGAAGAACTTGTATAAAATTTGTCTGTGAACAAAGTATGCTCCTTACTAGCTAGGCTTCCCAATAAATTTTTAGTTATTTCAGGGAATAGACTTTTTTGGCCACAAAAGACTTCAAATTTCCAAATAGCCTGTTGATGACTCTGAAAGCATGTAAAGCTTTATACCATATTTACTTGGTTTTTGGGGTATATACTGTCTGAAAGTAAGCCGACCTCTGAATTTGCACATATCTTCATCAATAGTAATATTTTCAAAAGGTTGATATGCCTGCTGAAAAATAGGAACAATTTTCTATATAAGTGGTCTTGATTTATAGAGAGGATTCATAACCAGGTTCTCCTTTTTTCGGTTACTTATATGAAGATTTGATAGAATGAGAAGAAATGTGTTTCTCCCATTACATTGGGACAAAAATCACACAATACCACTGGGTTCTTTTTATTCCAGTGATCCTGTATCTGAGGTTTTTGGTTACTATTAATGTGAAAAATATGGCCAAAAACTTATTTCTGAAAGAGTGACAGCCTTCCATTCATGTGATTCAGTAGCTCTCAATTTTCTGATTCTCTGTGCAGCATACAGGTTTTTCTACTGCTTTAAAAAATTTATTGTATCACTATTGATGAAATATGAAAATATATCAACCATACAGTTTTCATCAAGTTTTGGAAAGTCTGTGATTACACTATCACCAATAAATACATCAATATTAGGAACTTCATCAGTTTCAGAGCATTCTTCACCCTGACTATGCTGGCTACAATAAGTTCTATCTGAATGCAGTCTAGTTTGTGAAACTCAAGTTCCAGCTTCTGTGGGTATATTTGATGCATCATCACTGAATCTGAAAGAAACATAAATAAAAATCACTATAATAAGAAAATAGCTGAAACGTATGCCGATTATAATCAATAAGTGTAGAATGTGAAGTTCAGAATGCATCACAAGTGTATAAATATTAGAACAAAAACAATGTAAATAAAAAAAAATAAAAAAATGTATACAGAATTTCACTAACCTGCATTTCCACAAAATTTGTCCATTATGTAATTGGGATTGTTGTCAGAATTGCCATCGAATCGCTTTCGCTAGAAGACTGCAAATCGCAAAAAACTTCAAGTTCATCTGAATAAGAATTATCTTGCATAATAAGATAAAATTAAGAAAAAAATACACAAATTATCCCACAAACTGCAATGTATATATAACTGCAAACGTTTAGTGAGCTAACCACATATACATATGTTCTGACTGATTCGCTTGGAAATACAGTACATCAGAAAATGGCTAACAACTTGATCTAGTGGTTGTTTAAGAAACTAAAAACATCGCTAAAGTTTTCAGACGAGCAAATATGCTGTCACTTTAAGTGAAATCATAATGAAATCAAGAAAATATCATGTGCCATCATTTGACAACGTTGCCAGCAGTTTATGAAAGATCGGCGATGCAGTCAAATGACATTGTCAGCAGTAGAAATGTTAACATGACATGAAACAAATCTCTTTGCTCTGAAATTTTGCTCAGTTTGCTTTACTACATCTCATGTGAGGAATATGCTTATATTTAAGTTTAATTTAAATAATGAAGCAGATGAGGAACTTACTTAAAGGCTGTTTTTTGGAAGATACTTCTTCTATAAATATTTCATCCTCACCAGTGAATGACTCTGATGCATCTTCAAATTCTTCTACTGAACTATCACTGTCAACTCCCAAATCAACAATTATCTATAAACAGAATTTAAAAAATAAATAAACAAAATTAACTTTTTAAGCAGTCTGTTTCTATACTTTAACACTGTACTTTTGAATAAACAAAAATATTTTTCAATTTGTCTCACAATATATTATCAAACAATTTTAAGCAATAAATAGCATAATTTGTGTTTTTTTTTTGAATTATTTAACTCTATATATTTAAAAACAAATTATGTCAATATTAATTTTATTATTATGTACATATAATACACAACAATTATGAAAAATGATATACCAACATTCTCCAATACTTTTTCATCTTTTAAATGAAACTGAGTTACATGGTTAATACATAAGTGTGGTTTCACAACCTGTGTGATGCAGTTAAGGGCCTTGAATGCTATGGTAGCGCAGTCAATATCTACACAACAAACCTCTCTGTTGTCCCCTTTTCCAACAAACAGTGAGACTAGTTTCTTTACATTGGCAGTGTTAGTTAAATATATTTATATATTTCCTTTAATAATATTGTCCTTTAATAAATATTTCCTATTAATGTAGTACAGGGTGAGCAATTTAAACTGAGCTGGCTTCAACTGTCGTTACTTAAATGTCATCTTTAATGTTATTATTATTATCACTATTGGTTGTGTACAACTATCATCGATTTTAATCACTGTTAACTGTTCATGCTTCACAGCATTACAACTTCAGTAAGTTTTGCAGTTAAGTTTTTCTACAGTTCGTTATTTAATAGAAAAAAGAATTGCTACTATGGAAGTCGAGTGCATTGTGGATCTTTTCAACAATGTAAAAATTATTCACAGAATAGTCTCCGAATGCTAGCAAGCCAGCAAAAAGTGATTTTGTTAAACAATGATAAACAAGAGGGTTGGTTTCTTTAAATGTAAAATGAATTAAGGCAACCTTCTGGATATTTTAAGAACTTAATATATCATTATTAGTTAACAGGTCTCACTTATTCACATTTATTACGCATAGAGAAATTTATATAAAGTTTCATTTTAGCCCCTTTTAATGTTTTATAATTTTATTTTCAATAAAAAAATATCCTTTATCATAAAAAAAAAAAAAAAATATTGTTTAAGAACATCTTACAATACATATAATAATTTTATAACTGTTCCAGTTATGGCTGAGAAGAAAAAAAGTGGCTTACTATTTCAAGAGCTGCTGATCTGGATTAAGTAGGTCCTGCAATTTTTTTACCACCTGAACAACTTATGAAGATGCCATTATTTTGATTTTTTTTTTATTTCTGGTTATTTCAGGCAAAAAAAAAATTCTCTTCCATTTTACATTACAAAAAAATTTACTGACACGAGGGATTAGTCTTTTGACTGTAAAAAGAAGTGCTAATTAAAGTGTTAAAATATGAGACATGTTTTTTTTTTTTAGTAAGGTGCATTTTAAACTATTACCTATCTACATAATGACATTTGCATAGATGGCATTTGCAAAGCTTAGTTATGAAGCTCACTGTTCGGGAGTCGAGTGAATCTCCAACCAAACCACAAATACAAGAGTGAAAAAATACAAGGAAATGACTAACTGGAGTTATTTAGTAATGGTTAAGAGCATCTTATTCATAAACTGATATGAAAACCAGTAATATTACTTTATTATATATTTTTCTTTATGTAAAGACTTTTCTTTACTTTCACTATTAAACGTCATTAATTGACATATTTACATATTTTTATTCTCTTCTCATCGTGCAAAATCAAACCTCTATTTTTTGTTCTTCTACAACAGCAAGCAAATATATAATTCATCTCTACTTCATCAGATGGTCAGATAGTGCAGGCTACAATCACACCTTTACTCTTTTCTCATGAAGAAAATGAAACTGCTACGTTTTATCAGATGGTGCAAGATATCAAGGTTCAGAAAATATTAGGATATATCAAAATGTTAATATAAAAAAACTATTTAAACTAAAAACTATACTTAAAAAAAACTGTAAGACTATACATAAACATATAAACTATACATATACACTATAAACTATACATATACAATAGAACATGACTATGATATTAACAATAATAGTGAATAATAGTTATTAATTATAGAAAAAGTAATAATAAAGTTAATTATATTTTTTGTTTTATATTATGATAAAGGGTAAACAGATTAAAATTATAATAGCTGGTTTATAATATATGGTTAAGGTAATTTCCAATTAAATGGAAATAATAAATTTAAGTTAAATTGAAATAATACTTGTTTCGATTAACTATATTAAAACTGGGCAGATTAAGAAAACTAGAGATGCATTTAAACTATAAGATTTATATTTTTGTCTATTATCTATTTACATTCAATTTTATTTACTTTTTTATTTTTACATTAAAATTTATTACAAAGTAACATTTCTGACAAAACTGGTCAAGAAATGTGTTTATATTTTCTTACACATACACTTAAATAACAACATATAATAAAAATAACTGATATCGCAACCAACAAAAAAAATAATTTCATTGTAAAAGTGTTAATGAATTTCCTCACCAAATCTCCAAAAAATATTAGCTGAAAAGAGCCCTCCCCCCCCCAAAAAAAAACAACTGTTTGTCCTGAATAACAATAAAAACAGAGTTATAAAAAAAAAAGTTGGGTAATACAAACCCACAAACACACTGTGAAGAAATCCCTAAAAAAACAATTTTTATACAAAATCCAAAAAAAAAATTATATACAAAGAAACTGAATATCATTTTCTATTATCAAAAATTTCTAAAACACAATTCTTTGTTTGAAAAACAGAGAACAAATATTTAACAAATTAAGTCATGCAAAAATTTGGAAAAGAAAATTAAAAAAATTCACTCACCAAGGGGCTGTTCCAATTACAAAATAATAAATAGCAATATAGTGTTATTCTACAAAATAATATAACGAATAAGACAGCAAAAAAAAGACAATCTTCGACAAATGAACATAGAAGAAATATGACAAATGAATTATTGAAAGGTTTTTTCAAGTTTTTGTACGACTTAATTTATTAAATATTTTTTTCTCTGCATTTGAAGCAAAGAATTTTTTTCTAGAAGTTTGAGTTGCAAATAGTGTTAGTTTCTTTGTAGATCAATTATTTTAGATTCAAGGAAAGCAACTGTTTTTTGAGGGATAACTTGACACTGTGTTGTATATAGGGGTTTGCATTTTTTATTTTTTGAAGTAAAAGTTTTTTTAGCGCGTTCTGCCAGACACTTTTGTGATAGACTTTTGCTTGGAGAAAAAATAGCAGACTCTTAATAAAAAATTATGTAGAATCAATTTATGATCACATTTTTATTGGAGATGAAACAAAGCCACAATCAACAAAATTGCAGTATTTATCATCTCCTAGACAAAGAAGTTCAAACAAGAACATTTGGCAAAGAAACTTAGGCTACTGATTTTGGAACAAAAAGTCCGTCTTGCTTCTCAAATTTATTGAACACAAAACTAATGTGAATGCCAATAAATATTGTAAAATAAAATACCAACAATGTGGAATTTTATCCTGTGGGATTTTGTTTTTTTTTTGGCAATACCCAGCCCCACAAGGCAAAACAGACAAGAAGATTGGAAAAATTCTCTATCATCCACCCTTCCCTGATTTAGCTCCAAGCAATTCTTTTTCCTTCATCTTAAACAGTGGCTAGCATCACAAAGATTAAAATAATGATAAAAAATTAGAAATTGGCATTACTGTGCGGGTCACTAGAAATGGAATTTTTTTAGAGAAAATGAAGTAGCTAGTGAAACACTATGAAATGTGCGTAAAGTTGAAGACAGCTATCTAGAAAAATAGTAAATAAATGTAGTTTTCATATCTAAGTAATAAAATTAGTAAAAAATTATTCAGTTCTGTTTTTATTTCAAAACAATTCTTACTGTAAAAACATGGCTGATATTTCCAAACATAAGAATATCATCATTTAATATAAACTATTGAACATTTTTTTCAATATAATAAATACAACTTGCAAAATAATAAAAAATCTAATAAAACCTTCATATAACATTTCAGAAGTCTCAGGATAACCAGTGCAGCTTTAATTATGGAATTTGTAAGCAACCTTATTCATGGCATGTCCTTTAGGTTTATAACTGTCACTCTATTCAGCAAGAATATGCTTTTATTAGAACCCAATAAAGAAGTAATGGCTGGATAATGACATCATAAAATCCAAAAATATAAAAAAAAAATGCTGTAACAAGGCCTTTAATTGTCAACTTTATACACAGGAAAATGCTAATTCATTCTTATCGCCTTAAAAGTTGATGAAAAACATATCAATTCGATGATACTTTATGAAATTATAAATACAGAAAATATAAATATATAAGAATGATTTACCCTTTTATACTCTTTTTTTTGACGGACGGATAATTTGTGTTCTGGCTGAGTGAGGCCTGCTTGTGCTAATATACTTCTATCATCAACTCCAGAAGGCCAACCAGTCCACGCCTATAAAAAAAACAATGCAATTAATTATGTTACTAAAATAATAGTACTTTCAGACAACAAATGTTTTAAAATGATTCATTATCCAAATAAGATACCAGACTGAACAAATTAATAACAATGGTCAACATAAAATATGGAACTGTAAAGGGAGTAGGTGTTCTATATATTTTACATGCTGATTCTGAATATGTATTCTGAAACAACCAATCACATAACATTCTTCAGTTATAACCCCTTAAATTTATTAAAGGGGAACAAATATTACAAATAAGTTAGTATTTAAGGGTATGTTCACTTCTTCACATCTGATTTATGTTGTGATGCATGCTGTAGACCAATATTTGAAACAAAACAGTCGAATGATATGACATGACAAGCTAGAATTGTACAGACATGTCAGTGAGTCAAGTAACAAGTAAATGAACATGATGAAAATTTTCTTCAATATGAGTTCAGCTCTTGGTATGACTTGCTGTGTTCTTTAGTTATGGTAATGGTTTTATTATACACATATTAAAAATATTGTTTCATAAGTGGTACCATAAATTTTGTGAACTTTTGGTATTATTTTATTAAACATTGAGATGTGTGTGTGTGTGTGCGCTCCACGCTATGTTTCACTGCACTCCATGGTAAAACAATTTTTTTAAGTATTTTAGTATTTAAGTAAGTATTTCTGTAATATTTCAGTTTGCTTTAATTCTTTAAATCATTTTGAATTTTACAATGAATAAAATCCATGCTTGTAAAAATTCTCCAAATACCTTTTATTGTGCAAAGAATTCACCATGAAAAGTCAATGAAGACCAGTATCAAATCTGCTGAAAACTGCTTAAAAACATTATTTTGACTGTCCCTTGGGAGACAAACATAAATCCTGGGCTCCACATGTAGTATGTATGCATAAGTGCTAACCCAGTGGTTAAAAGAAAAAAGAAGAGCATTTACCTTTTGGCTTACCTATGATTTAGCAAGAATTTACTAACCAATTGTGATGACTGCTACTTTTACTTAATAAATGTTACCGGTTTTAATTCAAACAATAAAAGCAGTATTGCATATTCAAATCTTCATTCAGCTATGAGACCAGTAGTATTTCATGGTATTGATTTACCGATTCCAATTGCTCCAACCTCTTGAAAAGAAATTTCTGACTCCCCAGAAGGCTCAACCAATGAATCCTAAACTTCAATAGATATTAATTACATTCCAGAAGTCACAATTCTGAACCTCATCACACAAGCACAGCTGAGCAACATAATTCATGACTTGTATTTATCAAAACAACTCTAAGGTTGATGTCTTACAGAATGGAATGGAATTTATTTATACTAAAATTTCAGTACACAGAAATCAAAACAAAAATTTACTGAAATACTTAGAAGATGGTTTAATTTGTTTCTACCATACTAGTAGGGGGCTAATGTCAGAACTGGACATTGAATAAGTTATTTATGATTGGCATTTATTTATAATCTCGTCAAAAATAAGTTAAAAGGCAGCGCTGTTGCATAACTCTAAGTTTTCTTCTATACCAACAGCACATGCTATAAGAATGAAAGGTATGATGAACACTCATGGCATATCACTGCTGACCTGAAATTGGTGGGGCTTCTTTTCAGTCTCCAGAATGGCTTTACAAAATATATGTGTTTCTTGTGTTTTACGGGATAGTTAGGCCACAGATAAACACTAAGTAGTTAAAGACTGGTCCCAAAAAGAAATCAATTTACCCCAAGAAAGGAAAATGTCAATAGTCCCCTTGTCAAAGCAGATTGTATAATTTTACCACTTCTACATAAAATGATGAAGAATTTTTAAAAGCATTAGATAAAGATAGAGGACAGTTTTAAATATTTTGCTGTTTTATTCAAAATTAAGTGAAGCCAAATTAAAAGAGGTAATATTCATTGGGCCACAAATAAGAAAATTAATCTGGGAAAATATATTTGACAGCCAACAGAATCCTAAAGAACTAGTAGCATGATGGAAATTATTTAAAGATGTTACCGGAAACAAGAAAACCAAAAACCATGATCAACTTATAAATGGAACTTTTAACGAACTACAAAAATTTAGGCTGCGAAATGTCATTGAAAATTAATTTTTTAATACATTCTCATTTGGACTTTTTCCCTTAAACTTGGTTGATACCAGGGAAGAACATAGAGGAACATTCCATCAAGATATCAGGTGGGCTGAAAAGTTTGTAGGCTGACTCATAGATGGCGCTACTAGTATTAAATCCATATGATTTTTAGTTAGCCCTAACCTTCAAAAGACACGTGTATAAATTT
>JAAAKQ030154641.1:0-12870 GCA_010016005.3 Zanna intricata | reverse complement strand
TGGCGCTCCATTGCCAAAAGAGCAATTGGTATGACTCTGGCGACCACAAGTACTGCAGGCTCGGAAACCGTCCGATAAGCGGAAGCGACTCGCAGAGCTGACTATATTAATTTTTTCGTAATTTACAATATTATAACTTGAAGCTGAATGGATATATTGTTTTGTTTTATTTCAACCGTAGATCTAGAGTTCGCATGAACAGCATTTTTCCACATGCTTCAAAGCTTGAGCTTATGAGGCGAATTTATCACAAAAAATTTAAATAACAAAGCATTTAAAAAAAGAAAAAACTTAATTATTTTCTTATTGTCGTTTTCAACTGTATATAGTTACAAATCTTTCATAACAAAAAGAAAACAAAAAAAAATTTACTTATTTTCACAAAATTGATTAAAAAAATAACGACAGCTGTCGTTATAAATTTCATCACATAGTATCTTCCTCAGATGTTACGAATAGAATAATCAAGTAACTGTTTTATCTATCAATTATAACCCTTTCATTTCATAAAAATGATGAAGATTGATTAGAGTAGGCGCGGAGTTTCGTGCTTCCGCGTTGCGGTTATATACCTATAGGGCTAAGTGTAGGTCGACCTAAGCCTACGGCGACGGCGATTGCTGCTGAGGTATTTTTACTCTTATGCTAAATGTCGATCGCGGCCTGACTGATGACTGAGATATGTAATCAGTACGAAGGTCATTCAGACGAATCCCGGTAAAGCCCCTCAGGGCTAGGAACGGGAGGGATGGTGTGGCGGCCGGAATCGTTACTTGTTGGGCGCCTTCCCCTACGGGGGTTGGGATGGTAATGAAATGAAAGAGAATGCGAAGGACAAAGACATTAATGATATGAACGTCGAACGAACCGATTTACTACACAACTCGAAACAATACAGAAAAAAGTACAGTAAAAAACAGCAAATCATGTTTAAAAAAAATGATTTTAATTCAAAATAGATTCAAGGAGAATGATAATGAATTTAATGATTCACAAAAATCATTAACGAATATACGTGAACCGCATGATCATCGAAAGAAATTCGCAAAGAAAAACGATTCGTTGATGTTCCTGGAAGATAAGGTATATTTTGAAAAAAATCGGACGATAATGTCAAAAATAAAATTTGTGAAAAGATTATAATCTGTGACTTAATTAATGAATATAGAATAAATAATCAAAAAGCAAACACGGATATCAATAAACAAGGATCTTAAGATGAAAATACAAATCGTTTAATAAATAATACAATAAACGGGTACTGACCAAATCAACAACTGGTCGAAATGTCATTTTGATTTGGAAGATTAAATGCAACTGAAATAGAACCGTTGATCATTTACACACGATACCGCAATTTTATGACAAATCCACAATAAAAATTCGTCCTCGAAAACAGAAAAATTAAGAAAAAAAGTTAATGAAAAAATAATCTAATATTTTAAAAACAAAAAATAAAATAAGTAAATAAACCAAATAACTAAATACATTTTTAAATTTTTTTTAAATTTGAGTAATAACATATTACCAGAATTATTATTAATAATGTATTTTAATACGCCACGTTAGAATAATGAACACCATTTGGGATTGAGAAATAAAAAGATTGAAACAAAATATTAATTCAATAATAATTTACAGTTTTACCTTCTTAAGAGTCAGTTGATTTCATTTTTGTTAATCTTTTCAGATATGTCAATATATCATTAAATTGTCCTGGTTTAAGACCGTTAAATATTAAAATTAAATAAATGTTGCATAAAAATAAATAAGTACATATTTTTATATCAGTATCGTAAAAAATGTAGTATAAGTTTTTTAATTAAGTCCAGACTTAATTTCGATTGAGTGAACATTATTGTCTAAATAAATTTTTTTAAACCGTTGTAGAAGAGTATAATTATATTGCGTCAGTACGTTGTAATAAAAGTTAAGCCTGTTATTTAACATTATATTTTATTTATTTGCTTTTAAAAGCCTTATATTTTTTCTAAAGCCTTACTTGTGAATCAATAAAGGAAGTTATTTAACGGATAAGAAGATAAAAATGTTTATTTATGCATTATAATTACAATTTTGATCAATATTCCAAATTATAATTTATTCATTAAATTGTTTTTAAATATAATTATGTTTGGAAAAATATAATAAACGATTAAATAATTTATTTAGTAAGAACATATGAGTTCGTATAAACTTAATTTTTTCTTTTTTTTTTTAAAGGAAAGATTTATCTTTTCTGTTTACACAAAATAATGCCTCTATTTACAATTTTTAAACTATGTTTATATTTTTTAAAGCTTTTTCTAATTCCACTTAAAATACATTAAAATTACAGAAATAGTAAAGCACATCTATTATTTTTAACGAAATTTTAATACTAATTTGAATGATTAAAAGTGATTATGAAATTAATAGAGATTCTGTTCTTTTAAATCTGCAAGCGGATACAAATCTGAAACCGTGATTGTAACTTTAAGAAAGGGTTGAAATTTTTTGCGTTCACGGCTACTAAGTTGCATAAAACATACGTTAATATATATCTTCAAAAATAAAGTTGACTTTACAACTTAATATAATAATAATACATAAAAGTTAATTAATATAAGAATTCTTATGTAAAATTATCTATTTGAAACATTAATAATGATGTTAAAATATTACAATACGATTATAATATGGCAGTCCAGCACTATTTACAACATATACTATCTCCGGTGCAGCATTAAAAGGAAACGACAAAAAGCTGTTTCATTGGTCCATCCGGCGAGGGAACCAAATAATGTTCTATATAATAGAACTAATACAACAATCACTTCACCAAACACCTATTAAATAAGCCAACAGAATAGTGTAACAATTCCTAATATCACGATCAACTTTGCTCTACATTACTAACATAAAATAGAATTACAACTTACTCAAAGAATAATATCAGCCAACAAAATAATCTGCAAATTATTTTTACCTTTTAGAATGAAAATTAATTTCAGGACGTTATTTTTAAATATAACTTAAAAATATAGAACCTAAAACAAGTGAAATTCAAAATTTATACTTTTTTGAACTGTATTTATTGAACTTCAAATGACTTAAGGTAAATTTATCCAAAAATCTGTATTATTGGAATAGAATTACAGTTTAAACCAACAGCATGTTATACTCGTACGTTATACTTATACGTATACATGTTATACTCGTTATAGTGTGATTATTTGTGTATAATATTTTGAGTACTGACAAAATCACCACTGTAACGGATCGGTGTGCAGTTCCCGCAAATAAATTTAATTCTGTTTATAAAAAATTTAGTTCTACAGACATCACAGATTTAATAGAAAATTCTACTGTATCAAAAAATTTTCGTAGTTGAGGAACAACATTATTTCACACAACAAATTTAATGAAATATAAAAATAAAATTCTGATATGTTTTTTTTTTTTTTTTTTAACTAAAACTTAATCTATAAATTTTACTTTTGTCTTATCTTAACTTCCACGAAAGATTTTAATATGTATCGTTGTCATTTAACTTATTTCATTTTGTGTCACAATTCAGATGCTTATCTACACATTTGATTGATGCATTGCAGCAAAATAAATTCAAGAAATCAAAATTAAATTTGTAACTTTTATGAAATTTTATAAAATTTCAAATGATGTAACCTTTCTCCAACTTGTGAGGGACAGTGTTTTTTGCAGTTTACTAATTGGGGATGAACTGCATTGAAAAATCTACGCGAGGAACAAGAAATAAATTTTAAATAAGTTTTTATATGAATTTTTTAAAAATTTTTATTAAGAGTTCAATTTTCGAGTAACAGTTACAAACTATATCCAGAAGAATAAGGGTAATTCAGCTTTTATAAACAATACAGAAAGGATGTAGAAGAAAGAACCGAAGTATTAAAAAACGAAGGAGGGTTAGATAAATACACTGAAACACTAGGAGAATGCTGGGTTGAATGTTCAATGGATACTGAATGAGTTCTTAAGCGTTCCCAAGCGCTGCATTTACTCCTAGTTTAACTACACATTTGTATCTATTTTTAACAAATTTTCATTCATTTATTTTTATTCATTTTTAAAATACTGTGCATATACAGAAACATCTCCAAAAGAAAACTGAATTATGTCTTAATAGTTAATAATTTAATCCGGAAACACTTTTAGTGTTACAGCTAGCGAAATTTTTCGCCCTGATTTCCGGTAAAAAGTATAAAACTAGGTTATACTGAAATTCTACGGAAAAATTATTAGCTTTATATGTTTTTAAACCTAAAAAAAAGTAAAAAAAAATTTATTTTAAAGCCTAAAAATACATATTTTATTTAGCTTTGATGTAAATTTTTATTTTGTTAAAATTTCCAATAAATAAAACATTGTAAATTTTTAAATTTAATACTAAAAAAAAATTTACTAAGTAGAGTTAACTAAAAATTATAGTTTTAAAAATTCGAATTTAATTTTAAACAAAATAGATCAAAACAAGGCATAAAAATTGTATGGGTTATTTTTCTTTATTTTCATTAACAGAAGATTTCCTGAAATTATTTCCTTTTGGTTGTGAAACGTTCTGCATATATACTTAATAGAAAAAAATCTGTGAATTAATTTATCACGTAAAGAGAAACTGGGACATGGGAATATAGAAATGGAATTTTTCTAGCATACGAAAAATTCCTTGCCTGACCGGAATTTGAACCCTCTCTCTCTCTTTCTCTTTTATCTGTTTAGCCTCCGGAACTACCGTTAAAGTATTACTTCAGAGGATGAATGAGGATGATATGTATGAATGACAATGAAGTGTAGTTTTGTGCAATCTCAGGTCGGCCATTACTGAGATGTGTGGTTAATTGAAACCCAACCACCAAAGAACACCGGTAACCACGATCTAGTATTTGAACCCGGGCTCCCTCTGATGTAAGACGGACACGCTACCATTCCACCTTGGTTATTGGCTAAAAAAACCTTTTTATGTAACTTTTAAAAGAACGAAGCAAAAAAATTTATGTGTTATAATTTCAAGCATTACAGCTAAAACTGTTAACTCGAAAAAAAATCTAAAGTGTTTATGTGTGAAGCCTCTCTCTCTCTCTCTCTCTCTCTATATATATATATATATATATATCTTTCTCTCAGTCTCTCTCTATCCTGCTCTATGTAGGAGAAAAATACGAAAATTTCAAATATCTATTTATAAACTACTGTAATACATTTTACAAGATAAATTACATTTTTGTAATTGGATCAATAATGGAACTCTATCACAGAGCTAATATTTTTATTTATCATCCGGAAAAAATACGAATTTTGTTTAGGCTTGACATTTTTCAGAAAGTAATTCATTTTAACGATTCATTTTTAACAGATACCAATTCATTTCAATGGATACCGTTTAAGGAAGCAATATTTCAAAATAAAATTTGTAAAATATTTGGCTCCATATATAATTTTAAAATTCTAATTATTAAAAAAGAAAACAATTCAATTAACAAACAATCAATAGAAATCAACATTTCTTTAACAGAAAAACATCATATTATACTTTAACAACGATGTATCATTTTAATGTTTGTAAAATAGGGATGTATTTTTAAGGAAATCGCTTGAAGGTACTTCAATCCATTTTGACTGAACTTCTAAAACAACAAAGTTTATTATTTAAGCAATGTAAAAATTAAATTTATCGGTAGACAGATATTTGAATATTCTTAAAGTTTAAGAAATATATTTTCAGAGTTCTACTTTTTTTAAAACAATAAAACAAACAACTGTACGTTGTAATAATTTAAACAAAAATAACCTATTTTTTTTTGTCGATAATTAATTATTGTTAATAATTTACAAAGTTGTCTTATCATATTGTTTTTCTTTAATAAATTTGAAGCAGTTGGTTAAGTATTGTTAAACTTACAGAACAATTTGCTAAACTTAGAGAAAAAAATCATACAATCAGGTGCATGTAACCTAACTACAAGGACAATTTAGTAAACTTAAGAGTTGTTCCTTAAAATTCTATTAATAACAAATAGATTTTAATCAGATTTAAAAAATAAAATTATTTCTTAATAATTTGTATTTTGGTATTATTCGTGGAGTAACTCAATTATATTAATTTTTTTTTTAAAAAGAACAGATTAATGAAAGAAAAGTTTACATAAATAAAAATCTATACAGAAGAACCCATTAAATTATCTAAATACATAATTTTACTACATACAGCAATAATTTTATAAGTTACATTAAGAGATTATCGTACGCTTAATATAAGAAAAAACAAAATAAATTATGTAACTGACATATTCATAATTATTTTAGTATACCTAAAAATAAATAAACATGTCATTAAAAATACGAAATATGCAATCATAAATTAAAGATAAGATACTTCAGTGGAAATCGACGTCACGCTGTCATAGCAACGTGCGTCCTACGTAAAAAAAAAGTAAAAAAGTGAACTATTCGAAATCTCTTGTATATAAAAAAATTATAATCCTATGATTTTTTATTTTAATAACAGTCTTTTTCGAATTCATTTTTAGAATACGATATATGTTAAGTAAAAAATAGAACTTACGTAAAACATTAATAAAAGTGTACATATATATATTATATGAAATAATTATGTTTCACGTTAATAAGCGGTATATATAATAATTCTGTGAATTTTTAAGGAGGGTAGATCTTTCAACTTTAATTAATGAATTACAATATTAAGAGCAACCGGTACTTTAACTTGTATTGTACCGAATAAATTTCAACGTACTTTTCAGTGCACTCCTGTATATTAACTATGTCTCCATTGACAGAGCCTGGGTAAAAACGAATGAAAAGATTTCAATGATAAATATAGAATATGAAAGGGAACTTCAAATTCCAATTGTTATTAACTAAGGCAGTATTTTTTTATATACAATTAATTTTAATAGTATAATTTTAACAAATTGTTGAGAATCAAAATATACACAAATAAAAAAAATCCCTTACAGCAGGTCGAAAGACGGAGGTAGATTTCACCGGTGCTAAATAGGGGTAAAAAAGATTTCCATCTTAAAGTTAAGAAAAACTTCAAATTTACTAAATACGACAATGGTTGCATGTGAAAAAAGATTCACATGTTTAAGATACAAGCCCCATATTCTTAACAATTTCAGCAACATTTTGGTCATCCTTTGCCGTGAGGGTTGGTCATATCAAAAATTGTTTCAGACAAAAGTTTTAGGTAATGTTTAGAGGACTAACGACCACATTAAACCGATTCGATACGGTGCCTATTAAGGGAGATATGATTTTTTTTTTGTCTTCGAAATCCTATTTTTTCCACCCCCTGGGCCAATGGTTGGTGATATCAAAAATGTTCATTTTATAAGTTTAGATCCTTATCCAGAGAATAGTAAAAAAATTTAAACGAATTCGATATTTTACTTAATAAGAAAGTTATGGCAATTTTTTTGTTGTAAAAAGCCCCCCCCCCATTTCCACCCCAATGATCCGATTTTGCCCATAACGAGGTCGACTGAGATTTTTTACGGCATTTATCGTGTCCACAAGAAAGTGAAATATATATATATATAAACTTTTGAACTGACGGTGTTGGGATCTGAGGGGGGTAAAACGCAAAGATATGTCGAAATTTTCCGGAAGTAGAATCATAGTACCCATTAAAAAGGTATTCTTTCTTATGAAATCTACCTAATAAATAAATGTTGGGCATAAAGCAAATCTATTAAAAAAAGAAAGCAACATTTTGCATAATTGTACATATTAATATTTATCTGAAGATATCAATTAAGCATTTATATTCGACAGTTGCTTTCCATTATATGTTCCATTCTTTCTAAAACTTATGTAAAGCGCCTGAAATACAAGAATTATTAGTCAAGAGTTATATTCTCTAAGTGCTATAATTATATTTAGTATATAATCAATCTCTGTGGTGAATAAGTGAAGACGTGTGCACTTGAAAAGCTTAAATATAATGCTCTATTTTAGGAAGTTGCATATCAATGTTATGACTATAAAGGAATATGGAATATCCTCACTTTCACTAGAAAGCTTGGAATAGGGAAATTATTATTCTTGAGAATATCCATGCAAATTTCCGAATCTTAGTGCGTAGCCTTCAATCCTATTAGTAGTGGCGCCTTCATACACAAAGTGATTCAAGAGGAAAAGATGATAATTTGGAAACTGATTATAGAGCTTGAAGTAAAGAAAGAAAAAAAAACACACAAACATACGTCCGAAATCCCTTATTTATCGAATTTATGGCTAGCGAAAAATTTCGCCTGGAATTTTAGTTTCCCCGGTAAAATGAAGTCATAATGAAATTTCTAAAGGATTAACAAAAAGAGAGTGAACTTTATGATCTCTTATGTTTTTTGACCTGAAAAATAGTATAAAACAGGTCCTAGAATAGTATCTCCCGTAGTTTTCAAGATATTCAAAGCAAAACAAAAATTTGGTGTCGGAAAACACGTTTTTTTTTTTGTTTTTTTTTTTTTTTTAGGTTTGAGATACATTAATTGTGTTAAAGGATAATTGCATAAATTTTATTATTAAAACTTGTTGAAAATTTAATTCTGAGAAAATTGATGTAATAAGAATCTAAGAAAAACAAGAAAAATCAGCTTTTATTATTAAAAAATTTAACAGAAAAAGTTAAGAATTTGTAAAAATTAAAAACAGCTAGTATAATAATTTGGACCTTTGAAAAATTAAAATACTTTTAAAAAAAATACTCACTGTGGTTTATTAATTGGAATAAATCTTCGAAAATTCCACCACTGACATCGGTGCACTTTTTAATTCGTTCCTTTACATATTCTGTCGCCAACCTAATGATATTTTCGCATTCCGTGATAAGGGTAGCATCATTGAAAATGCGTAATCAGTTCATCACGTGTCTCTACTTTTTGCTTGTATACATCGCATTTCATCCATCCCCACCCACCCACACACACACACACCAATCCAAGGAGTACGGTCCGATGATCTAACTGGCCAATTTATCGGCCCTCTACGACTAATTCATATACTACAAAGTTTTCATGTATGAATTCTCTTATTTCATTCGTGAAATATTTTGGTGCTCCATCAAATTGGTAGTACATTTAAATTCATTTTCCCAATGAGAAATTTTCAAGCGTTATATGAAACTCATTACTTAAAAATTCCAGATAATTTGTTCCCGGGACACGCTGTTTTAATGTTTCTTTTTTGTTTGTTTAACCTCCGGAACCACCGTTAAGGGACATCTTCAGAGGATGAGATGAATGAATTGTAGCGTGTGTGAAAAATGCCATGCCTGACCGGGATTTTAAAAACACTTATGTATATTTTTAATAAAAATAATTGTAAATTTACTTTTTTATATGTGTGTATTAGTGAACACACACACATTGTATAATATAAAATACAGTTTGTAACACAATACATACAACACATACAATGAATGCGTAAACTGTGAAAATTGGATAATGACAAAACATTGTATTAGTACAATATAAGCAACTGCTGTGTAACTTTATCTTTCAACGGCAACTTTACAAGGGTGAAAGCAACGAAAACCAATGATATGTAATCTGTACACCATCTGGAATGGATCACACCCAAGCTAACATAACAAAAAACACACATGCGCGCGCGCACGCACCCGCATTCAAACAAATATATATATATATATACACAGAGATAAAGGAAAAGAGAGAAAGAGTGTGTGAATAAGTGTATAAACTATACGCATACCAACCACAGATGTGAGTTCTTAAAACCATCTATATCGAAATAATAAGTTATATTTGTTTATTAATCTATATCTGAAAAAAGAACTCGGTGGTTCCTTAATTTAATAATGAAAGGAATACATATTACTCCCAAAGTAGAATAACTTCACACCTATTAATATACTCCAAAACTAAATTTATTGAGATCATAAGAACTCTAAAAAAAATAATACTAATTACAATAACGAACTTAAAATATATTAACAATGTACCATGTTCAAGCTGTATTATACATATTAGGAAGGTTTAACTTAATGATCTAAATCATCGCACTTTTTTTTTAGGAGTTAGAAATTTTGTTAAGTTAAATTAATATTATAACTAACACATAAGATAAAGCCAATTGAAGGAAATTTTGAAATGTGGATCTAACAACGATCACTTAACTTTAATGAGAAAGTAGGTTTACGATGACTTTTACTGGCTACTACTTTAACTTTTACTCAAGATGAGGACTTTTATTTAGTAGCGATGAGGATTTTTAAAAGGCTCTCTGGATACTGAGTTTGATTGTTAAGAGGAAAACGCTGGAAATCTTTACATATTCTGTAATACATTAAGAAAATTCCAGGTTGACATATCTCATACTTGAACTGAAAATTATGGGAAATCGAAGTTCAGGTCAAAAAAACATTTTACGATTGAAAAATTTAAGGCAATGTTTTTCCGCGTCAACTAACTTTATTCCAGGTAGACAAATTTGTAATCGGCCAAACGGTTACCGATGCTCGTTAATGAATATAAGAAGGTAGTTTAATAATTAAAGAGACGAATGACTATACAAAAAGTATTATTTATTTAATGACAATGAAACTAACGCTATTTGTCAACATAATCCCCGGTTATATTCAAACAGTTCTCATCTTACTGTGAGAATTCCTATTCCAGTAATAAATAACACTTCGGTGTCCGAGCTATTTTGTACCTATTACTGATCGGCCCATTGTTACCAAACTTAGTATCACGTAAAAATTCTTTGAGATGATTAAACAAAAACAATTGTGATTGTGCGAAATTAGAAGTGTGAGATAGATATGATAACGCCTTCCACTTCTTGACTTCTTTAGAAGTTAATGCAGAGAATTATTTTTCATAATCGCAATAAGTTGGGTATTTATATTTCCAAAACATCATTAGCATTATTTTATTTATTTTTTTGTTTATCCTTCGGAACCACAATAAAGAATATCTTCAGAGGATGAGATGAATGAATTGTAGCGTGTGTGAAGGTAGGATAAAAGGCCGAGACGCTATCACTCGCGCCACGGAGGCCGGCATAATTTTATTAGCTGACAATAAGTTTAAAATTAAAAAAAAAAATTCATTTTATTAGCTGACAAGTAAGTTTAAAATTTTTTTCTGGCGAGCGATCTATGATGCTTCCATTCCATACTCTGACGTCTCAAAATTATGAATCGAAGTTATTATGTGAACTAAAAAACCATTAACTTTCTCGGAAAACCCTTGTAACGTCCGTACAAAACTGTATTCGGTGTCTTTGTGGTTTTGTGTTGACTGTCTTCAATCCACTTTGAACATGTTTGCGAAATTCAGATTATCATGAGTAATTGAATAAATAGTAAAGGTACTCATTCTAAAATTTCAACAACTTCCCAAATCGGTATGCATCTGTTCTCACGAATAAACTAATTAAAGAGATTCTGTAAAGAATGGTGGAAGTTTCAGTCGAAACTTCCACCAGTC
This sequence comes from Zanna intricata, assembly GCA_010016005.3. NCBI lineage: Eukaryota > Metazoa > Arthropoda > Insecta > Hemiptera > Fulgoridae > Zanna > Zanna intricata. The sequence continues at coordinate 1,378 of JAAAKQ030154641.1, read as the reverse complement.
TTGCGCTACAATGAAAATTGGTGACACTCGTTCAGTCTGATGTAAAGTGTTTAAAATTTGCACGGTTAATACACTTTTTCAACATATATGAGTGAATTTCGCCCGGTATCGTATCTTCAAAAAAATCAAAATCTTACCGTAGCACACATTTTAAACGGAATTGAAAATTTTAAATAAACAAAAAATTTTATAATGGAAATTCTTCTCCATCAGCTGATATTTTCTATGTCAGGGAAGCAAACTTGAACCTCAGACTATTCTATTAAACACTTTTTCCGCTGTTGCCATTTGTCGTATTAATTTTTGAACGAAGTATCTAAAGAAAAAAGAGGTGTATACAACTATGAAATTTCTAGACGATGTTTTTACTAGCCTTTAACAAATAATTATCAATCTGGTACAATAATCTACAACATAAATTCTAATTAACATTAGAATGACACGTTTTTAATCAACTTATATTTCATTAAAGTAGTTTGTTTATAACAGAATTCTTAGCATTACTACATAAAAAAAACAGAGCAGAAAAGAAATATTAAACACAGTGTAGCACGAATAAATAGACTTCGGGTAGTAATTAGGTCATTAAGATAAACAGAAATGTTTTCATAAACATATATCTAAAACCGTTTTTTTCCAGTCTATCTAAAGAGCGATTAGAAATATTCTACTAAAATTTGGAATACATGATAATTAATTCAATATTAATTTCAATTGTACGAAATAAACAAATGTCAGGTTTTTTTAGTTCAAACCTAAAATAGCAGAAATTTGTTTTTCTAATCATTAATAACAATGTATAGTTCAATGATATTATGTTTCTAAAGTAAGTATGAACGCGAACAAAATATATCACAAATAATTCAAATAAACAGTGAAAACGAATTTATTTTATTTTTTTATTTTTTTTTTATGAAATATGCTATAAAAAAAAATAATTTAAAAAATAAAAATAAAGCGTTAAAATACTGTACATTTATGGAAACATTTATGTCATTTATTCGTGTTATCTGATTGCGTAACACAATTTTATATATATTAATAAAATACTTTTGAATTTTATCAGTGAGATTAAGATTTTTTCGATATCAAAAATATTTCAGGAATTAAATTACAAAAATAATATACTTTTCTTGAAGATATAATTTCAGTAATTGCTATTCTATAGGGTCTACTTAGGTCCTAAGTACCTGATAACAATTAAAATAAGTCAACCTTCTAAAGGTAAAAATAATGTTTCCCCCGATTAACACTAATCTTCCTACTTTCATAACAGAAAGCAGAAATATGTGCATTTTTATATATTTCTCTCTTTATCTGTTTAGCCTCCGGAACTACCGTAAGGTATTACATCAGAGGATGAATGAGGATGATGTGT
>JAAAKQ030154630.1:0-12870 GCA_010016005.3 Zanna intricata | reverse complement strand
GAACCTTAGAACTCTCGACTTCGAAATCAGCTGATTTGCGATGTCGCGTTAACCACTAGACCAACCCGGTGGGTAACTATTAAATGGATTAGACCATCTTAACTTAACTTAACTTATGGTACAAAAAACAAAATTGTTAATAAATAAATATTTATGGCAAAAAAGAACTAAAATAATGACATTTATTTCTAAAGTCAATGAAGTGTTTCTAAAACAAAAGAAATTTGAGAGATTTTACAATATTAGGAATTTTCCCACTGGAGTAACAATCCATGCAATGTTGCAAACTTTTAAAACCTCTGGGATAGTGCAGATAACAAAAAATCAAATCAAGCTCTTCAAAGAGTTGTGACAATATTGAGTCTGTAGCAAAGGACTCAAAAACTTCAGTTGAAAAATACAGACTTTCATGACTGCTGATGCTGAGGATCAGTCAGTTATTGTAGAAAATTGTAACCAAGAATTAAAAAATACATTGATTAAAAATTACACCTAAAATATAGCCACATGAAATATGATTGTGTGGTTTTTTTTTTTTTTACAGAAATTATGAATGCATGATGAAGCCCATTTCCAGCTTAATGGCTTTAACAACAAGAAAATTTATTTTTCTGAGTATTGGCAATCCACAAACACAAGCATTGTTTGAATCCAGGAAAACTTATAGGTGGTATGCGGTTTGTGTAAAAGAATTATTGGACTATATTGTTTTCTATGAAAGTGAAATAATGGAGCAACTGTGGATGAAAATTGATATCAACAGATGAGTGAGATTATTTTCATTGCAAATGAAAAGAGGACGACTGGTTACAACAGGATGGAGCCACAGATGGAACTAACATTCTGTTCTATCAGAGTAAAAGTAACTTCTGATAAATTTATATATTCATCCAGCATGGATCTATTCAATGCTAGTTTTTGTTTGAGGATCAGATTTTAGAAGCTTACAAGCTTGTCCCCTAACTGTAATGCCAAAAAGTACATTAATACAAAAGTATTAAAAGGATGTTCTTGTTTACAGAGCCAAATTCTTTTAATGTCTTGAATAATGCTTTGAATAATAAATAACCTGTACTGTTGGAGTAATTTTAGCTTTAAATGTTTTGAACAATCATTAAGATACCCAGAGGCAATAAACAAACTTTGAGAAAGCAAAGGATTTCGTCCTCATTCGCAATAAAAAATCCATTGGAGTTTTATGTTTGTTAATTTAAACAAACTTTCAACTAACATTTAGATCAAAAACTGCTTACCTTTGAAGTAACAATATTATTGATTTGTTTTGGACAGTTGTGACTTATCGGTGAGGAATGGTCTTTACAATACATCAAATTACATAATGCACATGGTACAGGTAAAAAATCCAGCTGTTTACAGTCAGGATGACCACATTGTTTACCAAGTTGAGGTAGCTCCATAAATCTGCAACAATTAACCAAAAATAATTAAAAATCAGGAAAAAAAATTTGTATTCAGTCTAAAATTACTTTTATTTTTTCCTGATGGACACCAATTTTTTTTTAGCTCTGCAAATAATTAACCTCAATCAACCAGATTCTTAGAAATACTGAATACTATCAGAATATAGAACAACTATTAAACTGTCTTTATGCTCTAAAACAAAGTGTAACACAGTAGCTATATTTTTTTACTTGGAATACATCTACTTTGTAGACGGTATGACAACAGCTGTTGTGCTTCATTTGGTAACTCTAATAAACAATGCCTTCAATTAATAAACCATGATTCAAACTTTTAAAACATGAGGGAGCATAATTTGTTTAATCAAATTATAAATTAAATTAGCTTCATTGTGAACCAAGATGTGTACTTCTGAAAAAAACAAACATTAATGTGTTATTATTCTTGGAGAATTTCCTTTTGACTATAACTACAATCTACTAGGACTTTTCATCTGTTACCCTCAAATTCCTATTCAGCATCACCAATTTCAGAGGTAGGTCAAATGTTAAAAATTCAGTTAAACAGCAATTGTCTTTGCCTCACATTCAACATTAAAATTACTGGTCATCAACAGAAGGTTAATTAATTTCGGGTCTTCATGACTAGGTCAATCAAAACAGAGTTAAAAGTAATTTAAAACACTTATTAAAAATTAAATTATTTCAAATTTATTTTTTCACTAAATTTAAATGAAAATATTATTTTGGTTATATTAGAATGTCTAATCAACAGGGCCGTATGTTGAATGCAAGATTTTACTCACAAACTTTATCATTAATAAGCCAGGGCCTGTTTCACACAAATATTTTTTGTTATGCTGTAACATCTTTTTTTAACATAAATGTTATATATTCATTAAAATATTAATAGAATATTTGAATGGCACTTAAAACTGGCAATTCATTGAATGAGCTCTAAACAATATTAGATTATTTAATCTTGTACATAAAATATGAATGCATGTTCAGTTAAATTTATTTAATCCTGTTTGCTTACTTTAATAATAGTTTTTTTTAATGTTTCTATTAGTGTTGAATTTCTACAAGATCTTCATATTTTTTCAGACTAAATACATTTAAACCACATTGTCTTTCAAAGATATATTAAAAAAAAATTGGGACTTAACTGTTTATTTTAGCCATTAATAGTTGATGAGGTATGTAATTATTTGCTACTGAAGCAAAATGATACACTCAATCACAAAAATGTGGTGAGAACTTGTATACATGTTAAAATTGTGTGATCTCTATAGAAATGTTTCTGTAGACTTTGGCAGTTAGGTAACCATCTCAATCTTTTATCCAAAAGATCCAAAGTTCAAAACCTAGTCAGGATGGCATTTTTCCATATGCTATCATCAATTTTCATTACATATCCTCACACAGCTTATGTGGTGAATTCATCTTCAAAAAGAAGCATGTTTTCTTGACAATTATAATGTGGATAGGAATCCAACTGTCAATTTTATTAACTAGAAGATTTTTATTTTATGTAACTAGAAGAAAGAAGGCTTGTTATCTCTTAAAAGTTCTCTTTTAATGTTAATATCAAATTTTAAATCTGGTAGTTCATTTTTGACACATAACCCTTTATTATGTAAGAGTATTATTCCTTTCAAATTGTGAATTTTTTTCATGAATAAAATAAAGCTTACCTTAATGTTATGATGGAATTTAAATTGAGGGTGAAAGGAATATTAACTATTGTGTCTAGTGTTCAAATCAATAAGAAAGCTAACAACAGTACGTTGTACTAGTCATGTTAGAATATACAATAACTTATTTTAAGTGTGGGAGGGCAGCTACATTTAAAACTGGAACTGTCAGTAAAAGTTAATTTGCCCCAAGTTTTGAGAATCATGGCTCTTGCTATATGTGTTAAAAAAAATTAAATATGTTACGTAAACATCATAAAACTATTTAAATGTGTAAATAACATGAACTATTTTTCACAGTTTTGGTTTTACTGGCGCAGAGAAAAAAGCAGATTTTACGTTAAATCAAGTTATATGGTTTTTGCAAATTATGGAGATCAAAATTTCATGTTTAAAGTACTGTTTATTTATCATTTTCTATTAATTCTGCTGTTACATTTCAATTAAAATGTCTTTGAATGTTTTAGAAAAAAAATCGTATTACAGGATGTGAAATTTGGTATTTTTAAAATACAATAATAATTTCTGACATTATTAATTTAACTGTACGATTGTGGTTCAAAATAGAATCATGGAGATAAGTGATAAAAGATAAAATTAAAATATAAATTAAAACATTGCTTGGCAGACTGCAATTAGGCGAGTCTACAGATCACAGGTGTAGAGCACTAATAAATTAGTCAATAGATTTAGTTATAAACATATAGGAAGGTTGCCGATTTTCAGTTATTGTAAAATGTTAATCAGATTGTTTGGGTTTTATGTTATTAGTCATGATTTTACTTGTACACTATAATTACTTTTTTCCTTTTAATTCATCTGGGCTAATATTTACATAATATGCTATTAATTAAAAATACTTTTAATGAATATATATATGTAGAAATTATGTTAGCCTGTACATTAGTTTTCATTTTTTTTTTTTTTTTTTTTAGTAATATAATTTTTATATGGTATTGGCCGAATGAGGTCAGAAGACTTATATTAAAACAACACATAGCATTAAAAATCATTTGCTAGTTATCTAATTTATAAGAATAAACCAATTTTTATAGGCACTGAATGATTTAAGTAATTTAAAAAATGTGATTAGACTAGGCGCAACTAATAAAAATAATTGTAACATTAATAGATTCCATTTATTATTTTTATGGATTTGCTCAATCCTTCATAGGGTTAATTAAAAAAGTCTGTAAATCTAAGTTATGTTTGTAGTTTCTCGCTCATTAAAGTACGATCAGATTAATTATTATATATATATATAAATGATGTGACCAACAATACTATTATGGTCGCCCAATTATAGTGAGAACATGATATCAAACTTCCTCACAATAATTTATTTAACACAACGAACAAACAAACAAACAAACAAACACTTAACAAAATCTATATGAAACAATTTAAACTTTTGTGCAATACAAGCGGCAGTGAAACCTTTTGGAACTACAACACACAAATGAACCAATCCACAGTGTTCTCCTCTCGCTATATATACTCTTAGCTGTACATCTAGAAAACACTAAAAAAGTCTATTTGCTTCTATTACAAATATCTTCATTATTTATAAATACAATTAATTCTAAACAATATAAATAATTACAAAACTAAACTTTATCAACGCCAATTGCCAAATAAAAATTAATTCTTTTGTAAAAATTGTAATTCAAACAAAAATACAACCTTACTGCTTCTAGCAGTACCTAGTACTCTCTATAAGCTTCTAGCAAGTTTGAAATCTGATTACACACAACAAAGACTGAATTATTTAAATACTATTAACATACAAATGAAATAATATTAACAAAATATTATTATTATTAAATATAAAAATGAGATATTATTAACAAAATACCATCATTAAATATTATTAACATAACAATTTAACAATGTTTATCATTTTAATTAGCTATAAATTTATTTATATATAAATATATGCACAATTTAATGAATGAAGTTAAAAAAAAACCATAAAGTTAATATTTTGTCTAGGTAGAACTTTTAAAATAATAAATTATAATCTCTATTACAATGAAATCTTAATAGTATTAATAATTTCAGACATATCAAAACAATTTCTTCTAAGTAATCTACCACTGATCTTTCATTCTTTGTTTGTATCAGTGAATTGGGATGTAATCTTATGTGGGATTGCTTTTTACAATAACATTTTTGTAGGGTTTCAATTTAATTTACAGTTAGTTTTTCAAATTCAAAAAATTCCCATAAATTTATGGCAATAAACTACTCAAATAACAAAAAATTGCATCTTAGCAGCAGAATGAAATTATTTATAAAATAAATCTATTACATTTATAGCTTTTGTTTTTCACAATCAATTTTAGTCTCTTAAGTGAATCTCTGCTTCCATGAAATAGATTTTTAAGAAATTTAATTAAAAATAATTTAAATTACAGAGATTCATTAAATATCAATGACTGATGATTAATTTAACAATGTAACTTTAATTTTTAAGTAAATTTCATAAAAACATGAAGTGAAACAACAATTTCTGTAATAGCACTACAAATGATTTTTTTTAAAGCAAACAGCCAGTGCAGTTATCACCAAAGAGATACAAGGCATAGAATTGTAACAATATATTAGGAATAGAATTTTAATTAGGGATATATTTATAAATTTTAAAAATTTCTCTTGTTTCTGAAACATAAAAATAATGAAAGAACAATGACATGAAGAACAAATACATTTACATACCTTGGTACAGTATTGTAATGATCAGCCTGGAAACAAACAAAATGTGGATGTATATGTCAAGGGATTATTACTAGCGTGAAAAGTTAAAAAATTAAATTATGAAAAATCAACTAATTATATAAGTTTTATGAATTGCTAATGAATAAAGGGAGGGAAAATGTAAAGGGCTCTGCAAAAAAAAAAAATACTAACTCGGTTTAAAATGTTGACCTAAATCATCACCCAATTCAAAGACAATTCTTTGTGTTATTTTAAACCAACAATCCTAGACATAATAGAACAACAATGTAAAATGCAATACTCTGTTACTAATAGTTATTCAAGGGAAATACCAGAGCACCAACATAAGACATCAGGTATTCTTATACCGATAGCTTGCAGATGACAAAGGACAACTTCCTCTTAAAGACTGACTGCCATGGGCAGCGTTCTCTATTCTCTAGAAGAATTCTTCTCTTCTCTATTCTCTAGAAGAATAGACAAGAATAGACTGAAACAGTAAACATAAAATAGTTATTATTCACTCTAAAGAATCATTTTTTTTCACCATGTTTTTTGAGAATTCTATCTTTGACTGAAAAATTTCAAGGATTGAAAGGTAATAAAGAAACCTGTCATCACAAAGCAAAAAGGTGAATATTCAAAATACATTATATAAGGAGCTAATTAATAGGCCTACAAAAGATACTTAAAATAATTAACAATTAAAAAGTGTTAACTTGTTAATTAAAATCAACATTTTTTATTAAATAAAAATTATTACATTTTATTAAAATGTAATTTTATACTAAAAATGATTAGGTAAATCATTGAATTCAAACAACTTGGGGCAATGTAGCCCACCGGGCTGGTCTAGTGGTTAACGCGACATGCAGATCAGCTGATTTCGAAGTCAACAATTCTAAATTACTTTTAAACGAATTTGAATACTAGATCGTGGAAATCGGTATTCTTTGGTGAATGGGTTTCAATTAACCACACTTCTCAGGAGTGGACCTCAGCTTGTACAAGACTACACTTCATTCACATCATCCTCTGAAGTAATACCTTACAGTAGTTCCGGAGGCTAAACAGAAAAAGAGAGAACTTGGGGCAATGTAAGAAGATTAACAGGACACTACTAAAAAGAATTCATGAAATACAACCTGCAGCAAGTCTGTTTCTTACTGATGGTAGGTCACTAATATTACATGATTAAGTTTAGAAATATTTCCCAGTTTTATCATAAATCATGATTTTATCATATATTTCAAATGTGTTTATTATTTTCAAGAGCCCACAATACTAAAAAAAAAAAATAAAAAATATGATGTGGATACTCTATGATTTCCTTGCACCCCTATTAAATTACATACAAACATTTTTGCTGCACTTCATTCAAACTTTTTTCATTTGAAAGTGAGATACAATCTTCCAATTCTTTAATAAAGTGTACAGTTACATAATTGCTGAAATATTACTTTTTATTAAAATCAGATATTTATATGATTATTAATTCAATAATCTTACATGAAATATTAGGATAGAGTAAAGTCCCTTTATTAATAGATCAGTATTATTTGTATCTTTGTGAGTTGCTGATTAAAAACACTTCAGATTTCTGGTATGTTGTATAAATACTAATTAAACTACTCAGTTTAATGAACTCCTGTATACTTGGTACAAATGTTAATTTCAACCTTAGAGTGTAAAATATTCAGTTTTTATTATTGAATTATTGTGGTGAATAATCAAAAATGAAAAACAAACCATCATACAGGAAAAATGTAGATAACATGAAGAAATAAATCTAAAAAAAAAAAAACAAGATGAATTTGAAGAGGATGAAAATGTTAAGAATAAGAGAAGAATAAAAAAATTAAGAGATGATAAATATAGAGAGGAAGAAATGTTAAAATCAAAGAAAGAATAAAAAATTTAGAAGATGATAAAAAGAGGAAGAAAACGTTAAGATCAAGAAGGAATAAAGAGATTTAAGAGGGGATAATGAATATAAAGAAAGGAAAATTTGGGAACTAGAAAATGTGTACACAAATTAAGATCAGAAGAATTATTCAAACCAAAGAACAATTAAATAATTGGCAACAAAAAACAAATAAATGAAATGATGACCAACTCCAAATTAGGGAGAATATTGTCCGACAATATCAGAGGAATAATAAACTAAAAGATACAAATTTTTTGCAATTTATTAAAGATCGGGCATATATCTCTCAATGTATATGTTGTTCTTGTGAGAGTCTATTTTTCAGTCGTTCTATAGTATACTTTAATGTAGATAAAACTAAATAGAAATTTAACTATTTCATTAATTAAAATTTTATTTGGCTAAAACTCTGAAAACAATGAAAGTAAGTAACATTTATGATATCATTGAAAAGCTCTTAACAAGTTGTTATTGCAGTTAAGAAAAAAAACAAAGTCCAAATTTTTTGGTTTTTGGACTTTTTTTGACACTTTGGTTCAGTCAATTGCAATCAAATGGGGAGGTGCACCACTAAATGTTACAACAGTCCTAAATCCAAAATTTCAAAATCCTACGACTAATAATTTTTTAGTTATGCGAGATACATACAGATGTAATGCCAAACCTAATCGAAATGGATATTTCCATTGAAATCTGAAAACCAAAATATATCGTGATTACAGTAGCTCCTTTACTTAGTATAAGGAAATAAAAATGGCCAACTCCAATAAATTAAGATAATAAACTACTAAATTAAGTGTAGTTTGAGATGTAAAATGAGGAAATTAACTTTTTTATTTACAGTTTTATTAAGAATAAAATTTCAGATTTCTTGCTGTTACAAGATTTTACTTTTTTACCAACTTTTGTAACTTGCAAAGGAATTACGCACCCAAAATGAAACTCTGTAATTAAATAAAAAGGCATGTTGAGAAATAAAAAAAAAAATTCAACTCAATATAACCCTACTTCCTATAAAAATAAATTATTTAATAACTCAATTTTGCCCAGGTTCAATCATATCTAAATCTTGAGTGAATGTAAAATTTGAAAAGTTTACAAAATGTACTCCTAGTTAAGGTATTTTCACTGTTTAAGCCTTATATTAAGAAAAAGGAAGAGAAGGCTAGCAAAGAACAGTTTGGAATGACAAAGGCAAAAGGAACAAGAAAAGTTGCAGAACTGATCAAAATTATTGGAGAAAGATGTTTTGAAAGAGGATAGAGTTTGAGTGTTACAGATATGGAAAAGGCAATCAGCAGAGTACACTGAGAAAAGTTATTTAAGAGCAAAGTTACACTAAAAGAAGAGAGGTGACTGGAAGGTTAGAGACTGATAAGAAAACTGTATATGAAGCAAAAAAGCAGCTGTGAAAATAAATGAGAATCTCACAAATTGGTTAGAATTAGGCAGAAGGGTGAGGGGCAATGCTGCTGTTATCACCAACACTGTTCACCCTTTATATCAAGGAAATATTGAAAGAAATTCTGGTTGGCTAAAAAGAAGTTAGCAACAGTGGAAGAAATATAATTAATATAATATTACTGATGTCAGATTTGCTGATGATCTGCCGATTGTGGCTAAAGACACTTAGACATTACAGGGAATGATAAAAGCAGTAGAAGTAGTACTGTTAGATGAAAATAAATGTTACAAAAACAAAAGTTACTAAGAATGAGAAGAGATAGTAAATGAGAGAGAAGATATTGATGTAACAGCAGAAGGAAAAATTAAACAAGTAAAAAAATACACATATCTCAGGACAGTACTAACTGAAGGCTAGAGGAGTAAATAATGAATTAAGACAAGCAGAATGATTTCCAATCATAAAAGATATTGATAAAAGGTCGAGTCAAATCATCACTTGCTACTTCAGTACATTTTTAATTCATTTAAGTCTATTTTGGAGTTATCTATTTTCTACGTTCTATTTACATTTTTGTATAAGAATATAATATAATACTTATATTTTATAGTCGTATATTTATATATTCAGAGTTAATAAAAATTTATTTCTACTTCAGTTAACGTATTTTGATGAATACATTTTAGCTAGAAATTGAATGTATTATCTTCAAAGTACTTTTTAAACTTAATTTATTGCTATCAACTGCACTAAAATATTTATACTGAAATACCAAAAATTAAGAGTAAATTAAACAGTTTATAACAAAAAGCTAATTCTTGTGGATAAGACTGAATTTTTAAGCATTTAAAGAAATAATAAATCTTTTATTTGATAGTTGAATAATAGTACATTACACAGATTACATTAGGAAAGTGTACAGCTAATTTTAAGATAAAAAATATGTCATTAAAATCTATATATTTACTTAAATAAAAACTCATGAAACAATGTTAAGATAAAGGCAAAAAATATACTAGACATAAAAAAATAACTACAAAATATTCCACAATTCAGAGGGCATTATTAAAAATTATTTGAACATCTTTATGTACATGTTGAATACGATGCAGAAAATTTAGTGTTCTTTTCTAAAGTTTTAATTACTATTACTTAAAAATTCTTTTACACACAAATACAATTTCTGTAAACGAAAATATTTTAATTTTATTTTAAATAAATTGGCGGTAACACCTTAAATGGCTCTGTAACATTTCTTTGGCAAAAGAAGCATAATAAAATTCTTTCTTATAAGCTACAGTGTTGGATTGAGATATACAGTTCTGTTGTCTGGTTCAGTAGGCTGGATTTTGTTTTTTTAAGGAATGAATAATTATACCTTTTACAAAAAATAATATGTTTATAAATATAAAAAAATGGATAGGTTATCTTTCCTAATTTTCTAAATATCAGTTGTCATGATTCATGATTATAGACACCAAATGACCCGACAGCTGATTTTTATATTCTGTAAACTTGTTTTAACTTTTCGTGGGAGCCCCAAGAAGTGACATTCTACTTTACACAAAAATTGGCACAACCATAATAAATAATAATGATAACAAGCTTAATATTTAATGAACGCGCTTCAAAGCAAAACAGAATAGTTTGATTTAGTTGCCAATGAAATCAATTTGATCACCATAAGAGAACTTGTCATCTAATAAAAGGTTCAGAAATTTTGCTTTACAGGCAATAGAAATATTACTTATGTCATTAAAGTGAATTCTATTCAGCAATATTACGTTTACCTAGGAAGCGCAATGTAACAGTTTTATCCATATTTTAAGTTAGATGGTAATGATCCATCTAGCGTATAATTTTTTTCGACTGCTACTATAGAATTTTCAATTCCTTTTAAAAAATTATTTTCAAATATATAGAGAATTATGGTCATTCACGAAGTGGGTCAGTGAATGGTAGAATGGTACTGTTGTAACACTGCTGGTACAGTGTGTGGTAATTCTAAGCAGTTCCCTTCTCTGATACCATAGCTACTAACATTTTCATCCGTAAAAAACATGCAAAGTGAATGCTCTACCAAAATTGCAAAGAATCGAAAGTAGTCTTTTTTTTTATCTACGCAACTTAAAAGTATTTATCATAAACTGGGAAATAAGCATTTCAATAGAAAAAGTCTTCTTAACACCAGGCTGAAAGTTTTGATATACTTTCCGAAAAAATGTTTTAAGTACATTTTTCATAACTTTTTTTCTAATACTTTAGAATATACAGAACAGCAAAATTGGCTTACAATTTAGTAAATTAAGTCTGAACCTTTCTGAGGGAAGGAAATAACAGTAGATATTCACAATAATATGTTACCAGGTTAATACAACCATTACAGTGGTAGCTAACTTAATATAATTAAAAATATAGCTAAATAAATGTTTAACTTCAATTTCATTCCACTCTGATGATGAAGGTGAATCACCTTTAAAAAATTATTTGTATGAAAATGTTAATTTTTATATGATAGAACATTAGGTTTTATTTTTTGAACTTTTTTTGTTTCTTTCAATCTTTTGTATTTACTGTGGTAAAGGAAAAAAATTATTGGGCAAGGTAGTTAAAGTAAAATATCAACAAAATAATTTTTTATTATCAACTATTAATGTATATTGTTTGGGGCAGCGGCTACTGCATCAAATAGTAATTTTTTTAAGTGGTAACTCACAGACTGTTCTTCACTACACAGACTCAAATCAACAACTATGACAAACCATTGAATATTGTACACGTACCATATAATATAAATCCCGATGGTTAAAGTTAACAAAATTAATAGCATCAAAAGTAAACAAAATACAGATTCACTAACTACACTATTGAATTTACTTGTGTTGAAAGAACCGAGGTTTTTCCTTACCTAACAACATGCAACAGCTCTAATAAAAATTCGTGAATGTAAGTAAGTTAACCACAGTAGTGCAATGTTTAATAGCTCTTCGAAGACTCGATATCGATAAAGTTCAACTGTACAACAAAAAAACAAGGTTGTTCAATAATTAACAGGGGATTTAGATCGTCAATTTTTTTTTTTTAATTTGCATTCTGTTACTGTGTTCTTATTTTAAACGGTAAATTGAGGAAAATATTACAAAGTAATATTTAATTAGGGCGAAAGCAATCTGTAATTTAATTTTTATTAGGCATTCTTATCTGTCATACCAGCTGTTACTAACGGAGCTACGCAACAGTTGTAATTCAAATATTTTCAACAACAGATAATTAAAAATTAGAAAAACACGACTGCCAAAAAAAACAAACTTTGCTGACAAAAATTGCTCTTTAATAATATAAGATAATTAAAGAGCGTGCAGATGACAATTTTGTAAATAGTTCAGTGTAATATTTTTTCTAAATTTTTATATGTACTTAATACATATATGAAAAAAAAATATATATATATATACACACGCTTGTTTATGGGTAACACCCTTTTTACACGAATGCCCAAAAAGGTGTGTAAAGTATTTCGGGTGTATGCATGTGTGTTAGTTCCACCGTAGCAGGCAGCTCTATATATATATATATATATATATATATATATATGTAGCCTAAGGATTCCAAACACGGGCTCATAATCTAATAATCTCACGGGTTCAAATCCTAGTAAAGATAACAACTTTTACACGGATTTGAATACTAGATCGTGGATAC
>JAAAKQ030154619.1:0-12871 GCA_010016005.3 Zanna intricata | reverse complement strand
ACTTTGCATTTGGAGATACAAAGTCATAGAATCAGAAACTTATATCATTAACGGGAGGAAAATTATAAGTAAATAAAGATGTTTTCGGGTCAATATGACCCGAACAGAACAGCAGGGTTAGACAACCACAGCACATCTTCTTACTTTTCTCTATAGTCGGATTACTTGTGCAGTATAGTTATATATATAAGTGCAATATAATTGAACTTTTATTATCATAATAACACAAAATATTAATTCTAATGTTAATTTTACCAATAAATTCCAGAAAACTTTGATAACTCGGTTGGTATTCCATCCGTATCGAATGAAAACGGGACCTGATACGATGTCAGCAATGATGAAATGGCGCTGAACATCGATTATTTAATAGAGGTATGTGGATGAGTCGCCGCTGAGTTGATATTGGCAACGAATTAAAAAGAAGATCTAAAAAAGTTAATTTATACGCTAGAGAAAAGAATATTCAACTTGAGGACAGAAGCGATGGAATAACTGAGAACGGTAGTTATTACAAAATTTTAAATGAGAATATGATTCTCATAGACTAGCCGTTGAAAATTCGAACGCATTGAATGTGTTATTTCAAACATTTCACATGTTTTTAGTTCATGTTTGATTGTATTCTATTACATTGCCGTAGTTTTATTGTATTTGTTCAGTTGTAAATGAAAAATTGTTCCATCATTTGTTTAATTTAATAAAATCTATATAGTTATTAACTTCTTTGTAATAGGTTATGCAATTATTTATTCTGCTCTACTGAATCGTATATTAAACAATAAGCTTTATTTAATATTATGTTATCTGCTATGTATTTTTATTTTACGCAAGAAAGCATCTTACAGCGATAAAAACAGAAAAGTAAAGAATAGGAGGTTGGAAAAGTTATCATACGAGTAACTTGAAAAGTCAGATTTAGCATAATTATTAGTTTTAAATTTTATAAGACTATTTTGTTCGTATTAGTTTTTTTTTACCAATATCGTCCATGCAGCCTGACTGGAAGGTTAGGTTTGCACTGTTCTCTAAATGCGAGGCTGCACTCGCACACTCACATACGTATATATATATATATATATATATATTATTTATTATTTTATTTACTTATTTTAGAGAAAGGGATAGGATACCACACGCAATTAATACAATTAAAATAAAATAACCTTATAATGACTGTCATAAAATAACAAATTAAATCAATGACGACAATGAATTCATCTGGATGATAAAAAGATCGATAAGTTACAACAAAACAATGATGAAGCTATAAAATTGAAACACAAACTTACATCACCAGCAGAATCACCAAATACAAATTTGAACAAAAACTGTGTTCTGTCTATACCTGATAACTGTTAAAAGATGATCTTGCATTAATTTCTAATATGGGCAGAAAACTTACATCAGATTTTTTTTTAGACTTAAAACTTTTGAGGTTGTAATAACATAAGAGAACTTACTTCTTTTCCTTGGAATTTATAATTTCCTCTAAATCCTCTCCATTTTTTCCTCGCGGACTGATTTTATTGAGTTTTTCAATATAATAAGCATATAATTTGTTATAAAATTTGTACTTGTCTACAACCACTACAGTTAGGGCATTACTATTATTGGTGTGTAGTTTATATTTTTGGTTATTTTAACAAATATTGGTGTTAAATAAGTATTCCCACCAAAAAACATTAAATTAAAAAAAAAAAAATTGAAAAACTTCAAATCTAAAATTCATCAAATTTTAGATTAAACAGTAATCAAAAAATCTCTCTGCAGGCCTGGAAGCATATATATATATATATATATATTTCATCCTGTACGCCTTCTAAAATTACCTTTTCCATGTCTTTAACACCACCCTGACATTTCACAAAGTTTATAATTTCTATTGAACTGATGCAAAAACATATCATCTCACAATCTGTTGCAAACATATCAAGAAGTGTCTAATATTTTTGATTAAATGATTGGTCAATCATGTGTTCATTATGGTTAAACATTTCGCAGAGTGCATAGACACTTCAGAAGTAATGAATTGCGGCATTTGGCTACTACATACGCAAAAGAAGGTTGAAAGTTATCCTTTTTAAACAAAGGCGTGGATGAAGTCCTACGCAAAAACTACCACATGAAAATAAAAAAAAACAAAACAAAAGTAATGAAATGTAGTAGAAATAATGTAGATTGACCACTGAATATAAAAACAGGAAGAGAAAATATTACTGAGGTAGAAGAATTTTGTTATTTGGGAAGCAGAATTACTACAGATGGATGAAGCAGAAGTGATATAAAATGCCAAATAGCACAGGTAAAACGAGCTTTCAGTCAGAAATATAATTTGCTTACATCAAAAATTATTTTAATCAGAAAAACATTTCTGAAGATATATATTTGGATTGCAGCTTTATATGGAAGTGAAACTTGGACAATCGAAGTACCTGAGAAGAAAAGATTAGAAGCTATTGAAATGTGATGTTACAAGAGAATGTTAAAAATCAGATGGGTGGATAAAGTTACAAATGAAGAGATGTTCAGGCAAATCAATGAAAAAAGAAACATTTGGAAAAATATAGTTAAAAGAACAGACAGGCTTATAGACCACATATTAAGGCATCCTGGAATAATTGTTTTGATATTGGTGGGACAGATAGATGGGAAAAATTGTGCAGGCAGGTAACAATTGGAATATGTAAAACAAATTGTTATAGATATAGGATGTAGGAGGTATACCAAAATAAAACGACTGGCACTCGATAGGGAATCTTAGAAAGCTGCATCAAACCAGTCAAATGACTGAAGACAAAAAAAAGTGCAAGTCCCTTAAAAGTTCTTAAATGTATGCCGCTGTTGCAAAATGAAATGGAAACTAATTATTTCCTAAAATTTTAATTATTTATTCTGTATGAGGACATGTAGTAATATATGACTGCTATTGCTACATGTAGCAATAACATATACGCTCTCACCTGCTTCACAGTATTCCCAGATTTTTTTTTTTAATTTTTTGGTTCAATTGTTATGATGTTTATAATAATAAAGCTACTTATTAAATGATTTTATTACTGGGGATAGCTTGACATGATTATTTAAACCTAATTCATACTCATGATTGGTTTCCCTTATCATTGTTTATCTTCAATTCTTTTCAGTTTAATCGTTTTATATGAGACTCTTAGAAATATCATATTTAATATTTTACTTTAATCTACAGGTTTTTTTTTTTTTATAAATTAATTAACTCACAATTTTATTATAAACTGATTTCTTTTGTGAGCTAATTATAAGTTTTATTACCTTTCAATTTTTATTGTTTAGTGCATGCTTTAAAATAGCCATAAAAGTAGTTTGTGTTTAATTATTACTTTTTCAATAAACCGAGTTAAGCTGCTGTTAAACAATAAAATGAACTGTTAAAAGAGTAGTTTTAAAAACTTAAAAGCATCTTTAACTAATTTTATACTTTATATTAAACATTCTGTAATCAAATTTGTAAAATTATAATTCAACATTTTGAAAGTAAAATAACACGTTTCAAAAAAAGGTATGTTAGAAATTAACTCTATAAAAACTCTATAAAAATTAATTCACTTTAAAACCTTGTAAAAAAAAAATTATAATAAAATATAAAAGACCACTTTATTTTTTCTAGTAATATAAGGGTTAATACAAAATTTCTTTCAGGTTGGCTTTTGAAAATAACCAATGAAAATTTGAATATAAACTCTGTATGTAATAATATCAGCAATCAGTAATCTTATTACAATCCCATCAGCTATCTAATCTATCATTACTAATAAAAAAGTGATGAAGGAACACAGAACTATCTTTGTTGGTCCTATCAATTGTCAGATTCATGGTTTGATTAGTTTTTGTGAGCTCAAAGATGCAGCACCATCAGATCTATCAACAACTTTATCATACTCAGGAATATTATTTATGAGTAAGAGCTCTATGAAAGATTGGTGTCAAAAATGTAGAGGGAGGACAAAACAAAAAAAATCAAGAAGGCATCATCAAAGTGAAAAATGTTGGCTAAATGGTTTTGGAACTGCAAGGGAATTTCCTGGATATAATTCAAGAAGATGGGATCTCTCAATATCATTACAAATTAATTGTTAAATGCAGAAAAGTATTTGCATATTTGTGAAAAACAAACATTCAGGAACCTCAAGGAAGGAAGACCGCCTCTTTCCAAGGTGGCCTGGTGTATTACCCAGCACATTAAAATCAATGAGGAGGTCGTGGATGGATGAATAATTGGGCCGGGTATCATGTCTATGAAGTTCTTTGGCGATGGTCTGTAAAAGTTTATGTTACATTACAGTTTTTCCTCATTAATGACTGACAACTATGAGAAATAATGTAGACATCTGAGAACGGTAATTTCTGCATATTATACATCTTTTTCAGATTTTGTTTTTTTCATTTTTACCATAAATCATGTTAATTCTGAATATCTGTTTTTCAGAGTCTTTTGTGGTGTTTTGATGTAATTAAGTAAACCAAATGATTATTTTTAAAGAAAAGCATAGTTCTTATTACTTTTATATTTCCAAGTGAAATACAGCAGAACTTGATTTGGTCAATACAATCATAGCATCTGGCGGGTTAAGTAAGCATCCAGCAGGCCCCTAGTCACCTGGCTTGCTATTCTGTCTATGCACCAATAACAGCATCAGACCCCCCTCGCCCATCCTTGGCAGAGCTAAGAATCTAAGGAAACCAGCAACTATGTTTCATTCCCTTTCAGTTTTCCAATTAACTGCAGATCAAAACCACAATTGATCCTCAGAAGCTTTCAAACTACTTTGATACATTCAGCTTCATACCTGAGGCAGACATACAAGACATGATGCACATCATCAATAGCCCTACTCTCTGGACACAAGCCTGAATTAATCAAACCAAATCTGGCTAAACTATTTCAAAAAGTATCATGTCCAGAAAGAAGTTGTGTAATATGCCATTGGGGGAAATCCATCCAACTACCCATATATATACTTCTCATATCAGGAAAATTTATATACTTCTCAATTCAGGAAAAATGAAATTGTTCCTGAATGATGACCTTTGGATGATTCAGTCCACCCAATCTGCCATAAATAGAAACCTTGATCATCTATTTCTTTTATACACCCAGAAGTAAGTTGGCCTATCTTTGTAGCATCATAATGTAATTGGCGCTCGGTCACCAGGATGTCGATGGACTTAATACCACAAATAACAAGGACCACCTCTTGAGAGACAGTCCTATTGGCATCAATCACATATAACAGTAGGAGACACGGACTCTCAACAAAATATTCCTATAACATTTTACGATGAGCCTACACACAGATGCAGAATGTAGCATTATAACTTCCATACACTCTTATATAAAACACACATGGTTCTGAAATTAAGCCCCCAAATGGAATTAACTGCTCCCTGAACACCGAAGAAAGCAGAACAACTCTTTTTGGTAGCACATTAAAAGTGCTCCTTGAATTAAAGATTCTCATCAGTGATAACACCTAGATACTTCTGCAGCATTCAATGACCCGCCATTGGTACAAAAGGTTGTCATGTAATATCTAGTCTGCCCTTGAGCAACATCATGATTGATTTCTCTGGCTAAACAACATCTTAAGTTGAAAACTTCACAACTGGAGTATCCTGCTAGCCTAGGTTGCCCTGAATTTGATATCATTCCTCGAATCTCCCTTTAACCAGGAGAAGCCCATCATCTGCTTACGCGATGACGTGGCATCCACTGGGTAATCTCAATTGCATTAAAGAATCGAATTCAACAACCCAGAGCAGGGATCCTAAAACACTACACCCCCAGACAACCTTTAGATGGCATTTTTCCTGCTTCAGAGATGCTATCTTGAAAAACAATGTCTTGATTGCTGAAATAACTGTATCACACATTCAGCTCATTCTGTGTACAATTAAGCTTCTGCAGCTGAAACTGAGCAGAGGGCCACCGTAAATTATTAAAACCCCTGTCTAAAAAGTACCCTTAAAATTACCTTAAAAATAACATCTTCCGTGCCCCTGCCTGGTGAAAACTATAGTGATCACCCATTAACAACTTTCTAGAATTCAATCTATAAGTAATATGAAGATACAATTCCTTCTAAAACATCTTTCCAACAACTGACAGGAGCATTAAAGGCCTATAAGAAGAACTCCCAGTGGGGTCCTTGTCAACACACTTAAACAACAATTTTAGGACACTATTCCAAAAAACTGTGAAATAGCTGCTAAATAGCATCCTATTAAAAACTCCAGTCAAAGTACCAACACAAATTCTAACAGGATGTACAAGGAGCTCCACCATGATTCCATTGAAACACAGGGCTATATAACTACCAGAACTGTAAATTACTTGTACGTTTGCCTCTGTAATTTCTACAGACAAAACATCAGAGCAAAAAACAGCAACTTCCTCTTGGACTCGCAGAAGATAAGAGATCTCATTAGTCAATATCTGATATCAAAGCATTTAACAGAATATTTTAAATCACAGCTTTATTAGAAACAACATCCTGCTGGGTCAACAGGGCCAACAAAAGAATATTTTTCTTACACTTATACTCTAGACTCCTAGACACAACACACCAAGGATCCTTATTTCCTTGCTCTCTAACTAAAGAATGCCAAGAATCCCTTTTTAATGTCCTAACAAACAAAAATACTCAGACCTTTGCCTTTGATAGTCATCTATCAAAACTGCCTACCATTCAGGATGAGTCTCCTGCTGAGCAGCTCTCTTGAGATAGTTCATAGACTGTTTCAAGAAAGACAAATGTCCAGTTCATCAAGGGGCAATTCTTTCTTCACAAACTACTAGGAATTGAATTCTCAGTGGCATCGATGAAAGCTAGAAAAAGTCTTTCTTCTAGGTCAATTACTTGGTCATTTATATTCAGCTTTTCCATCAGCTGCTTTTAAATCAGAGACTGAACATTCAAAATCTCTTATGATTCATCCATATTATCTTTTACCAACTTCATATTTCTTAACGTTTTCTGAAATCCGACTCTAGCAGCAAGTTTCTTTTTAACATACATAATTGTAAGAGCATCATACTTGGCTGTCATTTTATTTTTTACAGTTTCTATTACATTATTACCATTTATCATTCTCTATTTTCATTTTCACTTAAATCAATTACACTATCATTTATTACACTATTATTATCATCATCATTGTGAAACAACATTTCCAGCTATGAAATATTTCTTTCAGAAATCTTCAGATGTTTACCCTACACTCTTCATCTTCAATACTTATTAGTAAACTGTTTTCTAATAAAGTTTTACTTAAAAATCCCAATATTGGGAATTCTTAATCCATAAACTGTTTGAAGTTAGTTACAAACCTTGTTAATGTTGCCTTACTGATTAATTTTAAGGAGTATATTAATATGAATATGACATGCCATGACACGTACACATAAAATGGGCAAAAGAAACAAAATCCAACATCTGAGCCCTCAAACTACTGAAATAATAAATCTAATGGCTTCAATGAATAAGTTTATTACCAATAATTATTTCCATGTTGTCTATAGTAGTCTATAGTACTAACTTACAACACAAAAAGAAGAAAAAAATCATCTGAAGTGAAATAATCATATGTAATCAAGTGTTGTTATCTCTCTTCTTTTTTTTCTTTTTTTCAGTTTAGCCTCCAGAACTACCATAAAGTATCACTTCAGAAGATGAATGAGGATGATATATATGAATGTGAACGAAGTGCAGTCTTGTATAATCTCAGATCGACCACTCCTGAGAACTGTGGTTAATTGAAACCCAACCACCAAAGAACACTGGTATCCACAACTTAGTATTCAAATCCGTATATAAGTGTTGTTATCTGTCGGTTAATATCTTACTAAAAACAGAAATGGTATATTCTTTCATACAACATTCAAGAAAAACAATGTATATTTGTTGCGTTTATGTGTTCAAACTACATAAATAAAGCCTAGATTTAAAATAAAATTTAACGTTAAATTATATTTAATGATATTTATATATATTAAAATACATAATATATTTATATGTTTAATCTAATAATAACATGAACCTATTACTGATTATATAGTTATTAATTATTTCTAACCCTTGATTCATTTATAAATATATTACATTTAATACAGACTATGATGTTCAACGTCCAGGCACTGCCTAATGTTATCAACACCAGTGTCCACAGTTGACCATAATGGTCCATGATCCACCATGTAATATTTTATTTGTACTTTTGAAAAGTAAAAAAAAAAATTTTTTTATAATAAAGCAATGAAAAGAGTTTTTATTCAGTTTATGGAATTAATTGATCACCACACGGTAAATTAAAAATATAAAAGCCATAAAGTATACGTTTAATTTTTTTGGCAGGAATGAATGTGTTAATGAAAACACAATATAAATTCTCTGATAGTATAAATATTTTCTCAATAAATAATATTAGGGTTTTTTGTTAGTTTTTAGAAAAAAATTTTATTCTAAAGACTTGGATAGTTAAACCATCCTCTGTTTCCTTTTTTGTTTTTGGTATTAGGTCACTTTATGTACATTAGATTCTTGTTACTTTCTTGTGTTTTACATTAAATTTTCAAGTACATTCACCATGACACATCAAACAGAATATTAAATGTGTGAAGTTTTGATTTAATGATAATGTTTTAACATCCTGATAAAGCAGATTTAATTTGCATTTTGGTACTTTATGTTAATTCTTTTATAAATATTTTAAATAAACATTTGTAAATATATATATATGTTTTATTTTTTTCATCATAAATATTTTTATATTACAATGTAATACATATAGTAAATAAACTACTGAACCAGTAGTTATTTACTTGTGTCTAGTGCACCTTATTAATTGCTTGTATTATAAGAATGAAGACATTTAGTTTGTGACTAAACTGATCATACCAATACATTATGTGTAAACATCATTCAGTAGATAAACATAATTACACTTGCAAATTCAAAGTCCTAATACTACAAGCAAAAAATTCATTAAAAAAAATGTTAGCCATTTATAACTACTGTAGTCACTCAAATTTTACATAAAAATGTTGGAACTGCATCAACTGAAAGATTTAATCTTTCTTTTTTCTACTTCCAGTCCTGGCTGATAAAAATATCCTCATCACATGTGCACTTTAGTATGTCATTTTGAAGTTTTAAAAGTTTTTTAAACACAGAAAACATTTAACTGTAACTTTTTCTTTCCTTTTCAACCAACAGCATATATGCTATTACTCACTCAGTTCACTCTGCTCCTAAAAAACTAGTGGTTTCTGGAGGAAAGATTATCAGCGGGCGATTACAAAACAATTTGGTCTATGTTTCCAAGAATTCTATCTTGAAATTTTTCACTCTCAGACCTTCTTCTACTTTGGGTCAAAATATTTCTTAAAAAATTATACTCTTGGCTATACAGTGTTTTGAATTTGTGAATTCAGTGAATCCTGTCAGTTTAGATCTTGAGGAAAAAGTGTATTTGTTTACATCATTTTTTATGTGAGTTCTTATTTGTTAGATTTCCTGTCAGAGAGTAAATTTATGTTGCGTCATTTGATTTTTAATAGTAATACTGCTGACTTTCATAATGAAAATTTTAGTTAAACTACAATTATCTTTCTAATGGTCAGAAAAAAGGAGCAACATAAAAACAAAAAATTTACAAGATTTTATTTTTGTTTTGTTCTGAGAATATTAAAGACATTTATTGGTTTTTCTCCATAAGTTGATTTTTTATTTCTTCATTAATTAAAAAAAATTCTATTTGGACTTTGATTATTGCTTTGTTACCATTGGAGTGAAACATATACGGATTCTTAGAGTTTGTGTTTGTTTCTGAAGTTTATTGTAGGGCAAGCATAAAAACTTATTTTATCATCAAAGTAGCATATGATTGTAAGATTTTATTCTGATCTTTGCTATTTTTGTTGTAAAATGTGTTCAAAATTTTTTAGAATACAAGGTGTAGAAATCAAGATAGTTTCAGACCTATGTTTATAATCTTTTTTATTATATTTTCAGTTTTAAACAAATTTTTAAATATTTAACATAATGCATAACATGTAGCAGATGTGACATTTTAAGTCCTCATAGAGCAATAACTAACTTGATGAAAATAACAGCACTACTTATAAATTAGTGATCTTTCTTTAAATGAGTTATTAAATAGTGTTACAGGTTTAGTGATCAGGGCTTTATGAATCACAGTATTGAGCATCTGCAGTGCTTTCATGAATCCAGTCAATGTAGTTGGGCAGCCTTGTGTACACACCTGGGTACAACTCTTTTGCACAGTTTATTCCCCATGATACAATTCCTTCAACAAAGTTAAAAGAAAACAAACAATTATTATTATATATATTAGTCATCTTTATAATTCACTGTTTCATACAAGTTCTGTTTAGATAGCCATACTCAACCTGAGGATTGCGACCCACATATGGCAATTATTGAATGACACTTTTTCTTGCAGGTTTTTTTTAAACTTTTTTCTTTACGCCCTGAAATTATTCTTACAAGAAAACAATAAATTTTACAGTGAGCTTGACAATAATGGGTGGTGATCCCTTGTTGCCTTTCTCTGCAAAATTACAGACAAATTTTGTGATCTACATCTTGGTTGACAAGGTGAAAATACAGATGTTTCGCAAATGGTGAATAAAGTATTTGGCTTTGAAAAGAAGTTAAGTGACTATCATGAAGAAAGAAATTAATTAGGCTTTGTAGCCTACATACTACTTCACTTTCCAACCTTAACAAAAGCCATGGAAGACTATATTCAGTACCTGTACGATCATTTCAAATTATTTCTCTGCCTTATCAAAGGAATTTAATAGCAGATTTTAAGAGTTAAGTATTAAGAATTGTCTCTTACTAACAGAAAATCCCTAGCACTTAGAAACAGTAACTCTTATACAACTAGCTACATTTTGATCTGATTATGGAAGGTTATATAAACAATTATTTTTAAAGAAAAAGTGAGGGAAAGGCATAAGTAGAATTTTGGAAATTAGAGCCTAAAACAAATAATACTACAAAATTGCGCACAAATGTTGCTCACGTTGTTCACCTGAAGATATCTTTCTGAAATATCCTACTCTAAAATGAAATATGCAAAGAATGTTTATAGAAATCTGCTTACCGATTCATAAGCTGTTGATATATTAAGAACACATCATGTAACCTGATTATTAACCTGATTTACTTAAAATTGTTAAAAGATTATCTCAATGTCAAAAATCGCATTAATACTTAGATAAAAATTTGGAATATTTAAAGTTTATTCTTTTATATTATAACTCCTTTGATTAAAGTTGCTGTTGATCTTATTTAATCTGACTATTTTGTATATTGTATAATATTGTACATTGTATTTTGTACTATTTTATATAGTCGCAGCTCACTTTATGTAGCAAACAAATGAAACTGGTTGGAAAGTAAAAACAGGTTGAGTATGTCTGGTTTAGTTATGATAAGTAAAATTAAATTATCCCTATATTTGGCTGATGTTATGCCGAAAGGCGATTCCGGCCACCCCTGGAAGGGGAAGGGGGTGGTATTTTTAGCGGGTGAGAGCCCCACACTGTCATCTGTGCGGGCAGATTTCGGCTGGTAGAGATTTCCTCCTCCTACGCAGAAAAAAAAAAATTATCCCTATAGAATAACAAACACTGATAAGACTTCTACTAGAAATAATGTTTATTTAACTAGTAAATATGATTCTGGGTTCTTAAATTTACTCATATCTGTCAGTTACAGGAAATTAGTTTGAATTCCATATCAGTAACATGTAATTTCTACTTTTTTCCAAAATTATAAAGGCTAAACCATAAATTTATAAAAAAAACACAATCTTATAAATTCATAATTCTTATATTGTAATAAACTAATACATTTACTAATTGTCATGAAGCTAATAAAAAAAAAAAAATGATATCACTCTACAATTACTTAATCATATCAGCATAACGTAAAAGTAAATTTGATTATTCTCAAAAATAGAATCATTAAAACAACACAGAATTCATGAATTATTATAAACTGAAACAGTCATTCCATCACGAAACCAACAATAAACTCACAAAATTAGTTTATAAAATGTGATTTATAAATCACATTATGAATTTTATGAATGTAGATGAAACAACTTAATACTCAAAGGAAATTGTTATTATTATAAATTTATACATAGAAAATAAAAAGGATAAATACTCCAAAACCCAACAATAACATTAGAAACTCGCAATACAAAGGAAGATCTGATTTGGTTCACAATCAAAAGTAAACCAATTTTGCGTGAACATGAATATTTGGTGCAGTATACCTAAGTATTATCCATTAATGCTGTAGCCAGTAGAGACCTACCAAATTTTATGTGCATCTGAATCATTATATTGTAAAAGTAAATTGCCACAATCTATGTAATTAATAGAGGTCATATATATATATATATATATATATGTTGAATATTAATTATATTATTGTGATTGTGTTTATAATAATGTATCCAAAAATCAAATAATAATATAAATTATGTTTTTAATTTAATCTTAAACAGTAGAAGTCAGTTGCAAGTATGGGTTGCAAGCATCTGTTACAGCTGTTTTTGCGTTGTTTTATGTGGCATTATTATATCTTTTTTTTATAGTGTTTACCAAGTTTTGTTATTCATTCAATAAATTACCTTTTTTGAATTAATCTATTCTTTTTAAACAGTAGGTGGAGTATTATGTGACACAGTTTTTAACTGGCCACGGGTACTTCTGTGCTTATCTCCATGTCATTGGGAAAATGCCATCCCCCGACTGCCTCTACTGCCCCGGTGTACGGGACGACGCCGAGCA
>JAAAKQ030154608.1:0-12871 GCA_010016005.3 Zanna intricata | reverse complement strand
AAATGATGTACTTGTAAGTTTCCTATTTGATTACAATAAAATTTTATAACTATATTGCTGATAATAATTGACTTACCGTCGTATATATTAAGGTTACGTAAAACTTTTAAGAGATTATTTTTATGTTTTGAAGTTTCCATAGGTCACGTGACCATTGTTTGGTGGCCAATCAAATCAGTACTCGCATATTATTTTAATCATAATCTATAATCTTATATGACTTTGGTTCCTTTTTAGTAACTGATGCATATAAAAAGCTATTTATATTTATAAGTAATATTCTTGTAATTTTAAATTTACAAAATTTTTTAAAACCTGCAAGTAGCGCAAATGAGTTTTTTTTTAATGGTTTTAATAAATTTCTATTGGGGTCTTACAGAAGCTAAGTTAATATAATTTATTTATTTCATGTTTTGGCGGTTTCATGGCATATTTTATTTTTTCAATTATTAAAGAGCTAGTTTTCCCGCCATTTTTGGGGTGGTTACAATTGATTTAAAAAATTTATATTTATATATTTTAGTAAAACTTACATTAGTGCATTTGAATCAGTATGATAGTTTACTAAGTTAAGCGTAATGATTATTACAAAATTTTAATATTGGTGCCTATTTTGAGGTGAACTCGACAGCCGACTACGGGCATTCGTGTATTTTTGTAATCCTCTTAACAATTCTTAATCCGAATTTAAGAAAACAAAATCAAAAGATAGAAAAGTGTTCAAACACATACACACATACATATTGAATTCAATAACGAATTATTCGTTCGTTGAATATTAATTATTAAATATTTACAAGGCTAAAAAATATTTATAAGGCTACCTTATTGGAAGACTACATTATAATTATGATTATACATGTCGTTTGAAATACAGGAAAAGAAAAACGTCAAATCATCTGTCAACTTTCAGGTGGTTTTGTGTAAGTCGGGAAATACATATACAAAAAAATCTTGTCACAACGTATATTTGATCGTACCCTTTATAGATAAAATTTGTTTTCCTATAAATATGTATATAGAAAATTCGAATAAACCTTACTATATCTGTTCTAAATAAAGGGTTTTTAGTTTAATTTTAACTGATTAAACTTAAAGCAAACTGGTACAGTTAAATTAACAAACTTATTAAAGAATTTAAAAAACGAAAGAATTATAAGGTTTTTTTTGTTTACTAGAATAATTTAAATAAAAGTATGCTTATTTTTTAATAGACCGATAAATTTGTCTGATAGACTATTTGATTGAGCAGATTGTCATTCATGTTTAAATTATGGTGGTGCATGATGCAGAAGAGAGAAAATGGATATTTTGACTATCCTAATAAATAACGGTTTTAGCGATATCGTTATTTAAACCCCTTTAATTTGATTTTTGTATTACCGCAATATAATAAAAATTATCGAAGATGCTTTAGTTTTCATATTAATTCATTCTATATTGTAACAAAAATTACGTCTTTACGTCTTTTTAATTTTTATAATGTCGTTGTTTTCGTTTATTATATAAAATAATAAGTGTAAACATATATTGTCTTGATTTTATAATATTAATTATAATGTAATACCTGTTGATAAATATCCGTATGATGATAAGGAATATAGATACAGTATGATAAGACTAGTACTTTACATTTTTATAAGTATTTATTAAAGAAATATGTGATAAAAAAAAAGGCAATACAAGATTTCAAGTGAATTTTATGAGCTTTATTTGATTAAAATTAATGTTTCATCATAAATCTAAGATTGAATTTTTTTCTGTTTTTAAATTTTATTGATTTTTTTATACTTAGAGAATGGAATAAAACAGAATAGAATAAAATGTTCAAAACATTAAAAAAAAACCCTCTGAATTAAACGAAGGGAGAAAAGAGTTATTACCGTTATTTGAGAGATGAATATCTGTGTAAGATGTAAGGATGAGCAGTTATTAGAATAGTAGAAGAAAAGACAAACAGAAGGGCGTGGATATAGTCGGCCCCCATCGTTTTTTAATTTTTATATATAAAATGGAATACCGGAAAACTTTGAGAGTAGAATAATTATCGTAGAAGAAAAAACTAAGCGTATTTAAGTTTTCTGAGCAGAAATCAATGATGTATTAGAAGAAATAATAAATGGCATGGACTTATTGCTAATAGAGATCCTCGGTCTGTAAAAAATAAGAATAAAAGAAAGGTAATGAAATGTAATGAAAGGGAAAATGATGAAGTTATGTGTCAAGATATGCTGCACATAACATACCAGAAGTAAATATATGTCCATGTCTATATTTTTATCTACGTTTATGTCGATATTTACGTCTATTGTTTATGTCTTTGTCTATGTCTATTGTTTTGTATATGTTTATGTCTATATTTATGGCTATTTACGTTTACTATTTATGTCTGCGTAGGCTAAGTTCAGGTCAACTGTGTCCAAGTTCACTGGTCAGGAGGGCTAGCTAGTGCGGAGATGGAGGATAGCCCACTGAGGAGCTGCCGTTCCTCGGTGCTTGCACTGATGGGCGGGAGCGATGAGGCACTCGAACTCCCTTATCCCAGCACCAACGAGATCATACAAAAGACCGAGACTCGGTGTGGTCTCATTTACAGGAGAACCATATTTGAGGCGCTGGCATGAATTCCCGGGCCCTGGGATAGGGTCCAGAGTTGACCATGTTGACCTTGGCCTCCCACCTCAGGGGTTTGAGGCAGGCGTGTTAAAAGATACGAACCGGTAGGCTGACCGGTCGTGCCGTACGTATTGCCGATGGACGAGAAGGCCACTAGAGTGGACATCCCCCGGACTGTGCTATGCTTCATTGTGAGTGAGACACGGGGTGGAGAAAAAAAAAGACACGGGGTGGAGAAAAAAGAATATACCAGAAGTAAGAAACTTTTATTGTTTACGTAGTAAGTTTTCAAAGGATGGAGGAAATAATGCAAATATTAATAAAGAAAAATTACCCAAGCAAGTAGAAATTTTATCCAGAAAAGAAATTCCTTAAAACCAAATATATATCTCAGAAATTTTGAAAATATATCTGTGGGTGTAGCGCTTTTTGGTAGCGAAAACGGGGATGATAGGATAAACAGAAAGGAAAAGAGTAGAAGCCTTTAAAATTTGGTGTGCTACAAAGGATGTTGAAAGTTAAGCGAGATAAGATTAGGTAGGTCTTAAGTCGATTATATGAAAAAAATTTATAGTAGAAAAGAGACGAACAAGTTGGTTGGTCATATAATAATAATCGAGTAATAGTTAATTTAATAATGGTGGGATTCGCAGAAGGTAAAAATGTTTGACAAACACAAAAATTAAAATACATGAGACAGATAATTAAGGTAGTTGGATGTCATAAATAGTATGAAGTTAAAATATTAGCACAGAACATTAGAGAAGGAGAATAGCATCAAACCAGTTGAATGATTGATGACTCCGAAAAAGGTATAAAACATTCTCCAACTTTTGAAGTCTTATTTAATGCTATTTTGTTTACATTTACCGTTAAAAGAACAGACAAAAAAGAACATTAAATGAAGTTTTGTGTGCTTTAATACAATTACAGTGGTAACAAATTTCAGAGACTAACAGAAGATGTATTTAAAGATATTTAAAAAGATTTATTATTCTATTTAAAAAAACTTTCTACCTTTTATAAATTTTTTTTGCTTAAAATAAATTTTCCTAATTAAATAATGTATCTAACGTACTCGCGCTCGTGCGCGCGCGAGTGTATACAAATATATATATATATATCTAAAATCATGTAAAGAACTACTAGAAGGGCCCTATTCATTTTGTTGATTAAATGCTTAAATGCAACACTCTAAATGACTTGGTGTTAATTTTTCACAAATACTCGTACGCACGGTTTTGAATATTTTTTGTTATAACTCAGTTAATGTATAACAAAAATAAACCTAATTTCTTGCCGTTTTATCCGTTTATACAGACTAAATAAGTTTTTTAATAAAGCTGT
The DNA here is from genome assembly GCA_010016005.3 of Zanna intricata. Taxonomy (NCBI): domain Eukaryota; kingdom Metazoa; phylum Arthropoda; class Insecta; order Hemiptera; family Fulgoridae; genus Zanna; species Zanna intricata. The sequence goes on along the minus strand of JAAAKQ030154608.1, from coordinate 8,908 downwards.
CTTTCTTTTTCTTTTTAGTCTCTGGAACCATCGTTAAGATATTACGTCAGAGAATGATATGTATGTACCTCATCCTCATTCATCCATCCTGTTTGTGGTTGGGTTAACTGAAACCCAACACCAAAAAACACCGGTATCCACGATCTATTGTTGAAATCCATATAAAAGTAACAGCTTTTACTAGGGTTTGAATCTTAGAACTCTTGACTTCGAAATCAGCTGATTTGCGATGACGAGTTAACCACTAGACTAGCCCGGTAGACTTAATAAATCTGCCTACATATAATTTTTTAATACCTTACAAAAAAGGAGCATAAAATATTAATTTATAGAGTGAAAATCACTATACAAATGTTTTTAAAATTTTCTGTTGTTTAATTGTACAACATTGGAATAGAAATCAAATTAAAAATAATTAGAATAATTAATCAAATTGATCTATACCGTTTTTTTTTTTGTTAAAAATATTGTTTGTTAAGATATTTTTAAAATATATGCCTTGTTTCTTTACTTCCCTTAATGTAAATGACGGTCTTTTTTGGTTTTTTTTTAACCTCCGGAAACACTTACTTAATACTTTTCTAATTCTAATTTTTGTTGCAACACATATCTTTTTATATTACTGAAATAAAATCTAAAACCTTCTTTGTTGGGACAAAAATCATTTTATGAAAACAATAATCTATTTTTTTTATAACTGTCAATTTAAGAAAATATACCATATCTTTAGAATTAATCTTATATCTTAATGTCCACATTCTCCAAGACTTCTCCAATTTTGGTTCCACTGGCAATCTATTTACATAATATTTGGAATTTTTTTCTATTACATTGAAAATGTAAAATCCGTACGATTACGGACTTTCATCCGGAGTTCCCGGGTTCGAATCCCGGTCAGGTATTACATTTCACACGCTACAAAAATTGTCATTAATCCCATTCTTTTAAGCAATACCTAATGGTGATTCCGGAGGTTAAAAAAAAATTAAAATGACGGTTTACTTAGGTAGAAACTTAACGGTCTCTTGATAAGCAATTTTTAGCAGTATGTTGAACAAAACACTAATGAATATTTTTTTCATTTTGAAATCAGTTTTTATAAAAATAAATTATTAAGTTAAAAAGTTCAATAAAATATTTTTAATATAACTGTTAGAAATAAGTAGAAAAAGAGATGTAATTGTTCGAACAAAGAAAATAATACAAGAACATTAAAAAGAACAAAAATTTTCGTAATTCTTAATGAATACTAAACATATTGAGCTCATTTTTTGCGTCTTATATATTTTAGTAAGCAATTGGTTCTATTTCAATTTCTAAACAAGACACAATTTGTTCTTCAACTTTGTGTAAGAAACTAGAAAAAGAACCGGTTCAGTTTGGAGGGGGGTCAAATATGACAAAATATCGAAGTTACCAAATGAAAATTTTCTAAAGATTATTTTTCGTGGTCAGAGATTTAAACAAAAATTATTTTTTGACATTTTTCAATCAAATTTTCACGAAACAGCTTTCTTTAATTTATCAGAATTGAAATAAAAATAATAATAAAAAAAAAAAAAAAAAAACTGAAAGAATGAAGGATCAGGATATACATCTGGTCTGTTTTGTTTAAAATAGGTTTGAAGGAATGTTGGATCATCTTCGGAGAAAAAACTTGAAAACTTTTTATCCTTCTTAGGAAGAGTAAAAAAAAGAGGTTAAGGTAAAACACGTTATTAATTTCTTGTACACCACACAAAAGTATTTACTTAAGAAAATGTGAAAATATGTGTAACTCTTGTTAAATAGAATTTATAATATTATTAGCATCTTCACGAACCTTTCTTGAAATGAAAATAAAAATGAACAAACATCACAAAGGCGTGTCAAGTTTAATAAATTTGATGAAAAACTACTTGTTTTGTGAACATCAAGAAAGGTGAATCCAAAGAAGATGGTAGGTGAGAGGGTTTTCAGAAACCCCTCTATCCCCTTCATTCTGCCGGTTGGACGTGCTTCACTCACCCTTGTATGCAAGGAATTCCAAATTCCAAACGTTGTTTATTGATTTCCCTCCTTTGCTAGAGTTTCAAAGCTGTACTTCTAGTCTTTTCTCCATCACGCTCTCTCTGTCTCTTACCTACTCGTTTTTTCTCTTTCTCCATCTCTGTCCCTCTTTCAGGTCTTTTAGTTAGGAACGTCACGACACCTTTGAAGGTTCTCCTCTAGAAAGGACATTTTGCTCTTTCAGATCCACTCCTATCTGTGATGCATACCTTAAAAACTTATTCCATGTTGGCAGCTGTCTACTACACTATCCTCTCTGTTTTTATCTCGTTTCTTAAATTTTTTTCTAAACATAAGTTTACTAACAGAATATTTCGTATGATAAAGTTAAGAAAGATTATCTGTTATATTTTTCATAAAAAATATATCAAATAACTCTTTTTGTATTAAAAAAAAAAAAAAAATAGTTTGCTTTCATAATAAATCCTTATATTGTACATTCATGAAAACACGAAAATATCACATTATAACAGACTCTTACAAATTCTTATGCTTTTTTGAAGAGTTTTTCCTCTAATGCAGTATTTTCACGTATAATACTAATATATATGAAACTCCCTTGTCGTTATTTCAATTGTAAACATTTTTATACTTTTTTGAGAAAAATATAATTTATGTTAATACACTTTCCTTGCTACTCTCATATATTTTTTAACAACAAAGTTATTTATTTTTAATCATTATTTTTAAAATTAAAATAAGAAATAGTTCAGTTTCAGTAATTTTTAGTCAATAAAGAATTTGATTTATTATTTTTTTGTTGAAAATTTGTACAATTTTTCTTAAGAAATGCACAGAAGCTGCTGGAAATGTTTTTCCAGCAGCTCTTATTCTGTTATGATTATTAGTGTTTCACAATGAAGAAATAGACGATCATTTTTTTTTATCGATACAATACTGTAATCGATAGAATCAATTAGTTAAAGAAAAAAGTTCATTATTAACATCCTTAAATGTCAGTTTTAAGAGGAGCTAATCTGAATCTAACCACTACCTATACAGATGAAATTTACTCTTTCTTCGAAGGAAAAATTGTCCAACAAATTAAGATCTAAAAAAAGAGGCGACCCAGAAAAGACCCAAAACTCATAATAATTTTGCTGAAAACTTGAAAGACTTAACCGATAAAAATAGGAAAGAAATTAAAACTGAACTTGTCCGTAAAGCTGTAAATATTTTTCCAATCCTTAGAATCAAGAAAAGTAATTAAAAATATTAAAATGAAGAATGTAATAATTTCATAGACGTAAAACAAGAAGAATTACAGAAATTGAGCTCTCTAAAATAGAAGAGAATTGACTGAATTTTATTTAAGTTCGTAAAGAAGTCAAACCACTCAGAAAAGGGTGCGAAAATTAAATTAAAATCAGATAAAAAAAGATTAAAAAAAAGACTCAAGAATTTCAACAAAGAATCTAAATGAAAATTATCTAAATTCAATCCTCCAAGTCTTCAGTTATAAGGAAAAATCCATAAAAACGTAGGATACAGCAAAATATTAGGAAAATACTTCGAAACATTTCTTAATTGAGAAGAACTAGAAGAAAAATTTGAACTGGGTTAATCAACAACCACAAAAAGAAATTTTCAAACCTTTGATTGTAGAAGTCCAAGAACTAATTTCCGAATTTAAAAGTAACAAAGCTTTGAGTGAAAATATAATTGTAGCAGAACTTAGGAGAACAAAAAATTAAACCTCACTTTAAAGTATATTTGGGATAAAAAAAGAACTGCTTATAGAATGTAAAGCAGCCTTAATTCATCCTCTCTACATAATGGGATCCGAATAGCTATGGTGGTATCCTTCTATAAGAAGTAATTTACAAGATCTTAACAAGGCTCTCTTAAACCAAGCATAACCACAACACGGAGAATATCAAAATGGTTTCGGAAAAAGTAAATTTTGCATAGAGAAAATTTTTTAATCTTATAAATGTTACGAACTATTTAAAATATTAGATAGAAACAAATTGAGAAAAATATCAAAGAATGAAATCCGTAAATTTCAGGGGAAACCAAATTCAAAACTTAAACACCAAGATAGAACAAAAGAAAGCCATGTCCGAAAGAATGAAGGCTTACTGACAAAAGAGAAGAGAAGCCAGATGGCATAACAAGTAATTGATTTAACCTATCCCTAAGATGGCTGATTCGGGAATAAATAATAAAATAGATGTTTTTCGATAACACAAATTGTATTTTTTAATCGATTGACGTTTATAACTTTAGTTTGCTTAAACTTACTTGAGTTTATCTTTTCTTCGACTTTTACCTGGATATAATCTTTCCAGTATTTGGGATAAACTAATTCTCGTAGCAAACAAGATTAAAAATTTATGATCACAACTGACGCATCTTGGTTAAAAAAAAAGAAAAAATGAAAAAAGACTCTAAAATCCCTTATTAATATCTCCTTTTATGATTATACAGATTACACAAAAATTAAATTTTCTCAAAATAATAAACCGGATACGGGATAACAACTTATCATGTCACCTTCTACGATGTTAGATCTACTCCATCAAGATGGAGTAGACATATTGGATAAAGAGCATTTTTACGTATTTTTTAATATTTTCCTTGATCCTTATATATTATAATAATGAACGTTATTTGTGTACAAAAAATGTAAATTATAACGTTTTCTGTTAATAACTATTAATATACAAGGTTATTTTGTAATATAAAATAATTCGATAACAAATTTGATTCACTGATATTTTTAGCAGATAGAGCAGAGCTCATTAGGTTTGAAAAAAGCTTAAAAACAATAATTATATTAAAATAATTATAATAAGTAATAATAAAAAATAATAACAATTAGAGAATTTAAATTGCACTTTTCCTTTTTTTTTACAGAATAGATTAAGTAACAATAAACTGTATGTATTTTTCCTAAGACGATAAAAGATCATTTTACTGCAAACCATAAATTATCCAAATATAATTAAGATTCCTACAGCCTTAAAAAATTTTACTTAAAAAATAATTTATTGAAAATAAAATGGATCCCTACATGTTAAACCACGTTAATATTCCTTAAACTGCGATGGTCTCATGTACAGACAGCCTGTAGCGGGTTTTTATTATTTTATTTTTAGAAAATAATACAGAAACAGATTTGAAATTCATAAAGGCAAGACAACATCTATAAATAAAATAAAACACACATCATTCATTACCAATTCAATTATAGGCAGATCTATTTCAATATCTAAAATCTGAAACAAACAATATACTACATATATACAATATGTATATATGTATGTATATATACATACATATATACATATATATATATATATATATATACATATATATATATATATATATATATATATATACATACATATATCATATATATATATATACATACATATACATATATATATATCAATAATTGAATACCATTATTAAAACATTTCCATATGATCCACCTTCCCTCAGAAACCTTACCAGAAAATTGCAGTCCTTTCTGTTCAAATTACTTCATTGTGTGCATTCTTCTTCTTTCCAAAACACTGTTTCCTGATGTGTTTTAGAATGGTGCACAAGTCTATAAATTGCTGAACATCTTCTATTTTTCTAGAACCACATAACGAACAAAAAAGAGCCAACGCTAATTTACACTGCATATTATTTAGCTTGAGCTATCTTAACCCGAAAAATATCTTCTATGAATCAGCTATAGTTTTCCTTTCCTATCGTAATTTTTCTCGATTATGTATACGATAATTTATGCAAATCGTTAAAATCTGCTCGACTCTCTCGTTCAGTCCACTTTTAATGTATATTTTCTAACGTCATGTTCTGTAAAGTTGGTAAATAATTTCTCCGTTCCTTCCTACCATCGAAAGTATTCCTTATGTCACTATTAAGTTTTGTTCTTTTCAAACTTAGCCAACATTTAAACCAGCTCACTTTTACGATTACTATCGCCTCAGTTAAGTTTTGCTTGAGCCGTTGTCACAGTAATATGAAAATCCGTAAGACGTAATTAAAATGCAATTCTAAAAGAAAAGTGAAATTAAAAAATTCTCTTTTGTAAGTACGTAAAGGATATAATTTGTCTTATTTGAAGGAAGCCGAAGATTTTCTTAATAGCAGATGTTTGAATCTCTTCTATGTCCACGTAGTTGCAAAGTTGAGACCTATAAATAGTCCCTAAATGAAATCTCGTGTTAAAAACCCTCCCGTTCTTCTTATTTCATCCTGATGTCATTATAAAAGCCTATCCAATCATTATTTAAAGTAAATATAGATGCTAAAATTTTTTCCTTTTATGCTGACTAAATGATAGCGTTCTTGTCAATTTTATTTCTTGACTTTAAAATTAAATATTTTTTATTGTTTTCAACAAACATCCTTTTTTTTGTTCACTTTGCATATTTTTTTATTCTTTATCTTCAAAGAAAAATTATAATTTGGACTATTGAGATTAACATAACCCAAGATAGATCTAGATACTGGAACATTGCCTCAGTCTGCAGTGACTGAGGGTGTGAAGCCAGGGGTACTACATCATCTACATAACACAAATAAACTCACGCACGGGACCTTATCATTCCAGAAAATCTTACAAATCGTTCGGTTGGAGCAAAAGAAAACTACCGCGTACACAAATCTTCCTGTCTTACTCCGGTTTGCGTTGAAAACTGCGAAGTTAATTCCTCGTAGCACTAGAAACTAGATTAGGTAGCTTCATAAGAACTTTTTACTACTTAAAAAAAACTTGGCTGACAATCCTATATTGTATAATTTATAACAAAAAAAAATTCCTTATAATCCTATAGAACGTAGCTTGAAAATCAACAAAGAAACAATATAATTTTTTATCCTTACGTTGTAATTCAACTTAACGACTTGTCAAATGAAAAATGTTATCGTTTGCCGCTTATCACTTTCTAAACCCAGCCTTATGTTCAGCTAAGATTTCACTTCCATTAACCCAAGCCTTTTAAATAAAACATTGGCCTGCTTTCTTATGGTTCGATGGAGTACCAGTCATTGTTGATTGTGAGATTCTTTAAAGTGTTTTACGTCATTTAAATCTATTTATTATTACATTTACTGGTTTTTATTTTTCACACAGTTGAAAATAATCGATATAAAATAAAATAAAAATTGTGTATTGCTATATAAATTAAAAGTGAGATTAGCAACTCTTTCTCATTAAAAGAAGACGTAACAGTTCCTAAAAAAAATACTATAGATTACTAAAAAAAATATATATTTATTAAAACAGTGTTCAGTCGTAATACAAAAATGCTTTAAAATGATTTGGTTGAAATAGTTTTTCATTAAAAAATCAAAACAAAAATCATGAGTGGTTGAAGTGTAAGAAAATATTTGCGATTTATAAAAAATATTCTATTTCGATTTATATTCTTTTGTCAATCAAAAGTAGTCATCATCTATCATCATGGTAGAATGTCTTTCATCTAAAAGGTTCTTCTGGTTTCAGTGAAACTATCATTTAATCATGTTATAAAAAAAAATTCATCATTAAAAAAAGCTGTTAGGTTTTCTGTTGACTCGATTATATTTATTAAAATACGTTAAAATTGTTTTCCAAGAAAAAGAAATTACTGATACAGTGATAACAAAATTTCTAAGGTTTGCAATATAACCAACTGTAACTAAATTAATTATTTATCTAAAATCTAATTATTCAAAATGATTTCCATTCCGCTTAGTACACTTCTGGGAAAGAAGCTTTACTATGCTTAATATTGTACAGTAAAATTCATTGTTAATTAATTGAAATAGAAATAATTTTCTTAGATGTTCAAATTATCAGGGCCTTTTTTTTTTAAAAAAATTCCTATTATTAAATATTATATGATAAGAGATTACATAAATTTCAGACCAATTCGTTTTATTCTGGTATTCAATCCACTCATTTTATCAGGAATTTCTGTATCGGTGAACTAAATGTATAGAGGAGCGTTCATTATCTTGGTATTCCATCAGTATGTACAAACATTAGCATTTGTAATTCAAGAGTGCTTATTTGAAGCATATCCAAATAAGAAATTCTTGTTACGCTTGTTTTAGCGAAAAGAACGGTTCCTAAATTTGCTGTCGGGATATCGCAGTCGCATAGAAAATATTTAATTTTGGAGACTCCTTTTCTCATTATAAGAGTTCATAGAAACTTATTGACTCTTAGATACGGACATCAAGTGGATAATTTTTCCATTAAGATGTAATTTTGATTCATCATTAAATACAAAAACACAATACGATCAACAAAGTTGTCTACTTTATGCTGCAACATTTCGATCGCAAAGTCGGCACAGATGAAGACGTCGGTAGGCTTCAAAGCAAGTAGCAGCTTACCGTGGACGCATATGTACGCGTTTCCTTAAAATATTCAATACAATCATCACAATCATACAATACAATCTCATCTGTTGGAATTTTTCCAACAGATTTTTTAGGATCACGCAGAAAAACTCCCTGAACGTTCAATAATTTTTTTTTATGACACGCTCGGTTGTCTCATACCGGAGATCACAGTTAAGTTTTTTTTTTGGGACGCACATTGAACTATCACAATTGATTCACATTTAGCAAACTAAAAAATACAGAAGGGCTTTCTGTTCAGGAGTTGCTACGTTTGCTATTGTGGCTATTATCTTGCGGAAAGATAGGGAATCAATCTACAGCCATGCAACTAAAACTGTTTTTTTGTTTTTGAATCTAGCTTCAAATCAACACTGTACACCTCATCTAAGAGGTATTTTTACTGATTAAAACTCTGATTTTTTTTTTTTTGTGTACATTTATGTTTTTTGTAATATATATATATATATATATACATATATATATATATATATATATATATATATACATA
>JAAAKQ030154597.1:0-12871 GCA_010016005.3 Zanna intricata | reverse complement strand
ATTTTGAAGGTTATGGTCGTCATATAATCAGATAATATTGTTCGCTAAGTACTTCTTCGGTTCTCCTTACCGAAGAAATTCTAGCGAAATTCTTGATTAAAAAGGTATACATAAGAGGTAGTTAAATTTCATAGTTAAGTAACTTATTTACCAACAGTATAATTTTTAAATTCTTCGTGTGTAAATTTTCGTTAAAAATTTTTAAACAATATTCTTCTTTATTAGGTTAATTTTATTAAGTACTGTATTTTTTAAAAACTAAACGGCTGTTGCCGATTCCTTTCATGAAATTTTTTATTTGTAAAATTATTTAATTTTTAAATAACCGATTATAATAAATAAATAAATAATCAAAAAAGTCTTTCTTGCACACATCTGAATTTTATCTTTTCTACAGTCATATTTACAGTTACTTTTATAGGGAATAAATAAATAGAATCCATATTTCTAGATTTTTGTAAAGTACAGGATGATAAGAAATCATGACAGCCGATTTTAGAAGAAATATTAATTTTACATTGATTAAACGTTGACAATTCGAATTAATTAAACATATTAATCAATGAACAACAATTACAATAATAATTAACTATTGGAAAACATACTATTTTATTGGATATTAATTATAGTCGATAATTTTATAAGATAATTTTACTCTGCATCTTTAGACATTTAAATAAATAATATCAGTTAACTAATATAATCCAGAGACAGAATAGAAAAAAACCCAAACACACAAAAAAAAAAAAAACACACCAAGGTAATTACTCTGAAGGAGTTTTAGGATTTTTCTGAAAAAAGTTTAACTACGATATCAGTTACCGAACTATTACACAAACTAATAGTTTTTTTTTTTGAAGGGAGAAAAACGCAAAAGCGTTATGATCGCCCTGATTAAATATTAATAATGCTTCGAAAACAATGTTATAATAAATTTAAAAAAAATAAATATGTAACAATAAATAAATAAAATATAAACTTAAACATTGATGAAATTTAAAAACTTATAACTAATATCACAGAAAAGAAAAAAAAAATCAGAATATCAAAAACTAAAACTACATTAAAATATAACTATTACTAAAGCTAATATCACAGTTGGAAGGAAACTAATACTAATATCACAGAAAAAATAAAATTAAAAACTTAACTAAAACTAGATTAAAAATATACGACTAACTAAAACTAATATCACAGATAAAAAGAAAATCGTAAAACTTAAAACTGATATAACAAATACAATGTAAAAAATAAAATTAAAACTAAAATACAAAGCTTTATTAAAAAAATCCGTAAGGGGTGTATAAGGCCCCTTAATGGATAATAAAAAAAAAAAACTGTATAACAGTTAAAAATTCCGTAAGGGGTGTATATAAGGGGTGCCGTAAGGGGGGTCCCTTACCGGATAACAAAGAAAAAGTATGTCTTAAATTTTGTTAAAAATATTTATACTTCGTAGAAATCTGAGAACCCTATCTATCATTGTATATTCGTCTTTTAAAACATGGCGAGTATTCCGAGGTAATTTAAATTTGTGACGTAAGGCCGTGTAACCTATGCAATCTATCAAGATATGACGCACAGTTAAACAGCTGTCGCATCTTACGCACAATGGTGGATTCTCTCCTGACATAAGGTACCCATGGGTGGCTCTCGTTTGCCCTATCCGCAGACGACAGAGGACCACGTCCTCACGACGAGTTTTTCTACATGAGGAATCCCATGCCAACAAAAATCTTTAATATGCCACAGACAAACTAATAGTGAAAATTGCTTTTAACTAAACCTCAAAGTGAAAGTAACAGTTTAAAATAACTAAAAGTTAAAGACACCGTTTGGATAATATATATTACAACACAGAATCGTGACAATCTCATCCAACATAACCATTGTTTGTTAGCAGGCTTGATAAAATATTTACTGAGTATATTTTACAATCCTTTTTTCAGATTTACTTTTTATTTACATGACTTTTAATTATAAACTAGTATATTTTTGCAAAATATAACGAATTTGAATGATAAATCTCGTCAAATGATAACCCTTCTTTCATATCATTTTCGTTATCTAATACAAAACTTGTTCATCAAAAAAAAAGTAAATAAAAAACCCATTATAATATTTTGTTTAATCATAAACGTAAGAAAAATTAATAAAAATTTAATTCTGGTACTAAGCATCTGTAAAATAAAAGTTACTTAAGTTACATTTTCATATGAAGAAAAAAAATTTACATCTACAGTTTTAGAAGTAATAGGATTTTAATTTTGGGAGAAAATTAGAGGATATGTGACAGCGGTACTGCGGTGTCATTTTGAGGACAACTGGGGCTATTGGGACAACTGGGAAAAGAAGAATGGACATGTGGGGGGGGGGGGAACAGCTCTCTGCCAAGCTGCATCACGTCTTCTACGGAAATGGAGTATAGTGATGAAGCACGGGGACGGACTCCTTCCTCACTACGGCCGGGGTGAAGGGTCTTATACACAGACACGAAGGAGTCAGGGGGAAGGACAGCCTTCTATTGAGTCATCATTCGCCATTACCGCGAGTGGGCGATGATGGTGATGTACGGCGACTCTGGACCCCGAGACGTGATCACACACTGACAGGTACACTTACACATACACTTACCGCAGGTTCAAATGCTGTGTGAATGGTTGATTATATGGGTGAGTGCGTTTTTTCTGTTTTCCTTTGTTTTAGGTATGTCGAGAAGATGAGTGTTGATAACATTTCCAATAGAAGAAAATCCCCCCCGAGACTGTGCTTTGCTTTATTGCGGGTCCAGTCTTGGGGCGGAGAAGAACGATGAGGGACGTTTAGTCGGTAGGGGGCAGGCTTTGGAGTCTGTTTAGTCGCTCAGCCAGGCTTTTTAGTTCGCTGGATTTGACTAGCTGGGGGCGGTCCCGGCTAGTCGCTTGACTAGCTGGGACTCCCTAGTTCGGAGTCCGACACAACCCCATGATGACTCCATGGGGAGTGCGGAAATGCATTTCTTCGCAACTCATCAACAAAAAAGAAAAAAATTTGGAAATATAATGTAAGAACAGCGTATGGTAACCTTTTTATCGATACATCGTTGCAATATTATAATAAAATACACAACCATAAAAATTCATATATTTCATACAGTATGACAATATTTTCTAAAAATTTTTCTGAATTTCTGAAAACATACAAAGAAAAGAGATTATATTGGTATATTGGGAATAATAGGTAGTGTAAAAAGTATTGAGCCTTTTACGCACAAGATTACATTAGGGTTAAGAAAACGAGAAGTAATATTTTAAAAATAATTCTTCCCGAATTTTGTTCAATCTTTTTTATGCTACTATACTGAGTACTGTTTATCTTTCTTAACTTCATTCATTTATTATATATTGAATCGTTTTGGAATTAGTCAATTGTCATATCTTATTGTACTGATACTTTTAAATTTCTATTTGTATTTATATAGCAATTAATTAACGCCCTCCTTTTATTTGACATCACACCTTATCTGGCCTTCTTCTTGTTTATTTGTTATTAATGGTTATTCTTACTTTTTAATTTTATTTATCTATTTTCTATATTTTTAGTAAATTTGAAGTTCTTGAAAATGACATCTGCTTGATTGAAAAAAAATTTATAATAGTAATTATATATACAAAATAAAATGTAAATGCAATGTTACAATAGAAAAACGGGATAAAAATTAATATTAAGATATATCGAACACATGAGATCTTTTAAAAATCAAAAACAACATTCTAATGAGGAAACGTATTTAATAAAAGAAAGACATATCCTAATGAAAATGAAAGAATCAATGAAATTAATTAGCAATTGTATTACAGGAAAAAGAATGAAAATTTCAGAAAAATTAGAAATCTTCAAATTAAAAAATAACAATAAAACAATCATAAATGTACAGGTCAACAATTAAGCGGACGTTCTTTTCAAGAATTTCAGTTTACTGAAAAATAGGAAATAGATAAATAAAATTAAAATTTAAGTGTAACCGCTAATAAAAAATAAACAAGAAGAAGAGATAAGGCACGATATCAAACATAGAGGGAGGAGCGTTGACTAAATGTTATATAAAGATTAACAGAAATTTAAAAGTACCACTGCAATAAGTTTTGACAATGTAGTTATTCCGAAAACGCGTCAACAGGTAATAAAAGAATGAAGCAAAGAAAGGACTTAACTTAGAAAACAGTGTTCTTAGCAGAAGAACTAATTAAAATGATTGTTATCTTAATAACGAGAGAGGAGAAATACATTTCCTCTGAAGTCGGTATGCGCCATACCCTACACCATCACCCTGGAGTTGAAATCCCAAAGTACCACCAACTCACCGGTGGCAGCAAGGATTACATCCTCCAGCGCGTCAACTTTCAGGCGGAAGTCCGCTATCAAGTCATTTCGGGTGAGGTAACAACTAAAAGTCGTCATTTCACCGCAGCAGACCCAAACTAACCTCTCGCCTGTACGTGCCTCCGAGCTTGGGCTCTGCTGCGATGCGGAATCTATATAGCAGCACTCCCGAGCAAATCCCAGAACCATTGGGAGTCGTCGCAATCCCAATACTGCTAGCTGATCAGAACTAAATCGGCCTCCCAGTCCCTGGATAGCTGTGGCAGCAAGTCATCGGCTAGCCGACTCCTGTTGAGTTTGGCTTGTAGAACGAACTCTTTCCAGTGCGGCACATCCTCCTTCTCTGTCACGCAGTCTATATCCCGAATCTCCAGAGTCTCCCGCGGTTCCAGGTTGTGAACAAGGTCACCTTCACCGAGTACAACCTTCAGGGCAGCACCGAAAGTCTGTTTGTCTCCAGTAACACTCCTGAGTTCAATCAGAACATCTCCCGCGATAGTTTTTCGTATTACCGCAACCCGTGTCTCAATATCCTCTAGTTTACACCCTTCCAGAATAATGTTAATAGTAATCAAGAATTAAACTTTTCATTATGTTATAGAAAACATGAAATAGTTATTTATTATCTGAAACAATACAATTAAAAAATTATTACGATGGTAAAGAAACAGAATAATGAATTATAAAGAAAATTATAAATATATTATCTAATCATACAGAAATCAATTAGATTGGATAAATGGTTTTTTACTAGCTAATCAAATGTTATTTTTTTCCGAAACTTCTACGAAAAAATTAAATTAAACTAAACCTAGCTTTTAACATGATAACATGACAACAATATTGCCCATACAATATAATATTTGAGCTTTAGAAGTCTATTAAAAAATGTCGATAGAATGAAGAAGATCAACATAGAAATAAAATTTTCTGTAGAGTAAAAGGAAAAAAAATGTATATGAAGAATATAAACGGAAAAAATATTTTTTGGCAAAAGTAATAAACATCTTAAGTTTTTCTACTAATAATGAAATTAAAATAACAAATAATATTGTAAGTAAATTTGTTGATAAATATTGCAAAATAAAGCGAAGTTTAATTTTTAAATAAAAGTTGAGTCGAACAACAATAATTGTAAAACTGTGGAATGTTTACATTTTGCTCCTAAATCTTTGGTATTTTTTGTGTTAAGAAAAGTGTTTCGTAGATGAAAATTAGTAAAGTTTAATTTTACAGGGTATTGTATCATATAATTACTTTTTATTTATTTATTTAATTTTATAATTTTCTGTTTTAAATATATTTTTAGTTAATATATAACCTAGGGAGAAGGTTGAATATGGAATACTGAAAGCTGTTCCAACTGAAGAGGATGATGATTCAACTAATAGTCACTTTCAAATGTCATTTAGATATCGTTATCCTTAGTGCCCTCGAAGTGGATCTAAGAAAAGAGTCCCGTCGCAAACATCTTAGAGAGAATTTTGTGTTTGTTGTGGGCGATATCTCCTAGAGCGAGACGACTCTCTCACTATAGACTTGTGGATAGCTTCTGTATCATGGCAGACGGTGCTAATTCTGCGTCCATTAAAATGTCACATTATCCCATTGCTGCCACCGATTTGCCATTATTACATTATTTTCAGGATCTCCTGATGGAGGATAGTAATGTCGATAAGCTTATTAAGCCCTCGACGGTAGTCCTATACGGCATTATCGATGTTATCCGGCTGAATGAGTTAATTGAAAATGTGGTTAAAAAGTGTAACTACAGAATAGAAGAACAACTACATATAATCTTGAAATATCTTGATATCTGCAAACAGATAATGGAGTTGGTACATGAGCACAATCTGATCGATCATACCTTCATCAGGATAGCAAAAAGAGCCTTCGGAGTTGTACTAAAGAACTTAAATTATTCCGTTCCGATCGACCTTAATACAGGAGTGCTTGACCCCCAAATATAATTAATACCAGACATCGGATCACAAAAGAATCTTGTTGACTTTTTTCCTTTCCTTCAGCCCAAGGATAACAACACATTGGTTTTACCTCAAAAATACCATGCCAACAGTGGAATAACGTTTTAAATGCCTAAAAGATCTCCAACTTAGTCCAATGTATACGCTGTCAGCTGTCGGCCATACGAAAAACAACTGCATATGACCTTACAGAAACGTTAAATGTGTGAGAGCCATAGGACTGCAAAGTATAAAGATACAAAGGGCGGTCATTTGTCCGCCCTGCCATTCAGAACATTCTTCTAACTACAGGGGATGCAGTGTTGAAGGAAATGAAGAACAGAAAGCAAAGGCTAAGGTACCACCGGCTACGAAGACTGCCTCTCCAATTGAAACTTAGGACAAAAAGTTTGCTTTCTCTGGTATGGATAATAGTAGTTTCCCGTCACTGGGTGTGAGAACTAGGACCCGGCCACTTGTTCCACTGCTAGTCTGTCTTATGCTACGGCTGTTATGCATGGTGCCCATGGTATTAAGACAAATTAGAAAAATTTACATCTATACTGAATTTATGATGCAGTAAAGAGTTAACTCAGTACGGTTACTTACCAGGGTTATCATCAAATCTATTAATAACAAGATCTCTAAGAAGATTACCTAGAATATCAATGGTTTCACTGGTTAAAGACGGGAACTAAGAACTTTAATCGTTGCCGAATCAACTGACATCTAGCTTTCAGATACGCATTTTACTGAAAGTAATTTCTTTCGTCTTTGTGGGTATTTGGTCTATATTACCAATCATCGTGATGGCAGCGCCCAACAGGTACAGTAGTGCTAATCAGAGTCGTGATTAAGCATCATGAACTGCCAGAATAAAAACAGATCACAATCAAGACACGGTTTAACTCCAGAACTGGTTTAGATTACTTAGGCTATCTGCAGTCTAAATCTGAGGACTGGTTTTTGTTCTGCTCGTACTCATTTTTATTTTTTGATGAAGTATGATAGGAAGTGTAAGTGAACAGTTTTAAAGAAAGAATTTATGTTTTCTCAAGCTTTCGTTTTATTTTTTAAGTCGAAATGAAATGGAGCATTTATACGGAGTGAGCAACTTAAATCTGAACCAGCTCCAACGTCAGTTATTTGAATGTCATTATTAAGGTCTTAGGAGAAGACTGGGAATAGTCGCTTTGATATTAGAGGGACAGGTATATGAGAAAAATTGTGCAGACAGGCAACCTTTGGAATTTGTAAAACAAATTGTTATAGATGTAGGATTATAGGAAGTATACCAAAATGAAATGATTGGCACTAGAAACAGAATCTTAGAGAGCTGCATCACACCACTCAAATGACTGAAGGCAAAAAAATAACTCCTAATTCAGTCATATAATTTAAACGGATGGTTTGAAGTCATTTACTCTCCTGTCTTATTTTATACATTAACCAGTTTTTGCTTATTTTTTTAAGATTAGGTTTACACTAAAAATAAAAAAATTACATCGTGTTTTACAACAAAGAATGAATTAGTTTTACATAATTAAAAACTAAGAAATAAAAATAAAGAAGATATTAAAAACGGATATAGAGTTTTAATTGGCATATATTTATTTATCCTTTTATTTTATTTGTTAAATAACAAATTGAATAATATATATTTAAAAGAGAATGACGTGTGACTAATACAATTTATAGCATTGTTCAATTAAAATAAGAGTAAATTAAGCATGAAAATATCTACTATAAAACATTTGAATACATCTCTCAAAAACATTTTAGCTTATATAACTGAAAACGTTAGCAGCATTTAATAGGTAAGTAAGGTTTAAGATATTTATTTTTTTTAGTATTCAAGAAAGCCCACTGCATATATTGATAATTACGGATTTGGTTTTGGATAAAAATTACATTATATTATAAAAAAAAACCTACAAAATATTACATTTTCTTATTTGAAATTATCATTTGATTTGAAAAAGTTTTTTAAATCATTTTATTTTTTAAGTATTAATATATTTAAGGAAATTTTATGTGTCTTTATCATCATATTAATACAATATGTATTCGTTATTAACGAATAAAATATTATTTTCATGTTTTCTAGATATTCCTAGCTTTCATTAATCAACTTGTAATCCTAATCAAGTGTTTTTATGTTAATATTCATGTTATTTCGTTTTATTAATATTACTATCCAGGTTGCTATAATTAGTGACGCATTAAAAACTCAGAAATATATGAATATTGTTCACATTTTTGTAATATATATATATATATATATATATGTGTATGTATGTGTGTATATGTGTATATACATACACAGTGTATGCGTGTCCATACATACATGGAGGACAGCAAGGTAGGCGAGTAAATTAATTCATGGCTTTTGCTCTGCTCCCTGTTTGTAAAATTATTTAATCTGAAAACTGATTTAATTTTTATTTGGTAACAGTTTTTATTAATTTACCAGTATCTTTTTTTTTTTTTTGTGAATTTCTGATTTAGATGGGTGTATTTTCAAACTAAAATAAAAAAGATATATATATATATTTGGGGGGAGGTATCACATTCAAATAGAATTGCAGGTTATAAATTCATTGAAGCACGAAACAAATTTATCTATTAAAAAAAAAATGTCAAATATCAATATTACCTTGAAATATAAAAAAAAAATAAAAAAGTAAAATTTTTTAATGTATTGTTTTATAGCTTTTACTTAATTTAATTTTTTTTTTTCAATCATTTGTTTCAGCTCAGATAGTCTATTACTAAAATAAAATATCAGAATATTACATCTAAATACACTAGTTGTAAAAGACAAAAATTGATTTCAATCTTATAAATAATTCATAAAATATTTCAGTTTATGATAACATTTCATTTCATTAAGATTTTTAGATAATGGAACACTGGTATTTTATGGATACTTCACGGTCTATTTTTTATTATTTCTATTCAAAGAAATACGAAAATAAAATAAGAGAATAAATATTTATTCTCATTATCTGAAGAATAAAATTAATACATTTTCTTAAGTATGTAAAGAATGTATTAATTAATTGAATACCTACGTCGAAAAAACTATACAGTTTGAGATTAAAATTTTAAAAAATATTACTTTTTCTGATATTATAACAGATATTAAAAAAGAACGATTAGATAAAGTAGTATTTAAGTTTCTTTAAGGAGATACTTCTTGACGGTATGGGAAACGCTAAACCACTTGGATACAATTACTATAATCTTTAGATAGAACACAAGAACCAAATATTACAACAAAAGATATTTTGAACAATTTTCATGGCATTATCTGTCTTAAAATGGAAAAATTTTTGAAAAAGTGTAGTTCATTTATAAATAAAGTAGTTTAATTTTTGCCCAACGTAATTCGAATAGGGGTTATTGTAGTTAAAAATATTTTTACTCTCAATGATGGTACAGATCTAGATCAAGGAAACCAGATTATTTATTTAATTGATAAATTAACCAACCAATTTGGTAAATCACTTTTCTTATATCCAAAAATAATAAAAATATAAAAAAAAAGTAATTTTTAATTCTGTTCATCATATTGCAATAAAGGGGAATCAAATTAAGCGAGAAAACTTTCAAAAAAACGTATTATAGTAATAATTATGGGTAAAGGGATGCTTACAGTTAAAACTTTTGTTTCAAATATATAATATTTCTTTATTTCATGGTATTATTTAACTAAATGAATATATTTACTAATCAGAATTATGTTATACAGTATTGAAATATTCTGGTAAATTCGAGACCGAAAACAGCCGGAATGTTTTAAAACAATGAATGTGTAAATTGATAGCAGTGTAACATACAGGATAGGGACTATTATCCAAGCAACGTATCTGAAAATGAAAAATGTTTAAGCCTTGCAAGGCTCAATATAACTAGTGAACGCTACCAGAAAAAACGTGCTGCGTTGGATACTTTTAAACTGACATTATATTATTATGGCTGGCCTCCGTGGCGCAAGTGGTAGCGTCTCGGTCTTTCATCCAGAGGTCCCGAGATTGCATTCCGGTCAGGCATGGCACTTTTCACTCACGCTACAATTCATTCATCTCATCCTCTGAAGATATATCTAACGGTGGTTTTGGAGGTTAAACCAAACAAGGTTCCTGATTTTGGTACGAATTTAATACGAATTTCGGTGACGTTTATTTAACAGTAGGAACTGAAAACCGAGCGAAATCGTTTGCTAGCTGTAACTCGCTAACAAAACGTTTTCAGGCATATGTTTATTGGAAACTTTTTTCTTATTTTTAGATATAGAATCCGTTTTCGAGAGATTGCCGTGCAGTTTTGATACACCCTTTATATTATAAATATAAAAAAAGAAATAATAGTAACTGTACTCTAATTATTCTAGTAACTTCTATATTTTTCAACTTTTTAAGACGCTAAAAATATCAAATTAAATCTAAGATTTTTATCTTTACTGATAGTTTGTTAAAACGTTGTTAATTTATTTCCAAATGGAATTACGGCTATAAAAAGAATGTTCTACATGAGATTCCATTTGAACTCTCATTGTCTGGTTAGCAAAAACACCGTGATTCCAAATAGAATCTCGAAAACTAACTGAAAATGTAATGAGTGATTCTATTTAGAATTTCACGGCAGTCAAGCCTGTTAAAATATCTCTTCATTTGAAAAGGGGTGTTTTTTTTTATAATAATAACTTATTCATCGTTTGATTTTTTTTTTGTGACAAACGCTTTTGTATTACTATCATCCAGAATTTATAGTTCTATATTCATGACAAAACAATGTAGATACTAATTTATATAGTTATATACAGGGTGTATCAAAACTGCACGGCAGTTGAAACTTTTTTCTTATTTTTAGATATAGAATCCGTTTCAGAGAGATTTCCGTACAGTTTTGATACACCATGAATGTATATATGAAAATCGGGCGAAATCTTTCGCTAGCCGTAACTCGCTAACAAAACTTTTTCAGGCATATGTTTATTGGAAACTTATTTCTTATTTTTAGATATAGAATCTGTTTCCGTGAGATTGCCGTGCAGTTTTGATAAATCCTGTATATTTTTAATAGTTAGGAAAAATAAAAATAAATAATATATTATATAAATTAAAATAAATTATACAATAATACAGACATCAGCATAGTTTTGACAAGTGTATAAAAAGGAATTATTGATGATCGTTTTCAGCACAAATCTAAAAAAGAACTGTTGTCTAAGGAGCTATGACCACCCTAAATAGTTTGTCTTGCAAGTGTCACAAGATGAACACATTTTGAACCACTGTAAAAGATGACTACAATTTTCTTTTCCTTCTATAAAAAATTTGGTGTGGACACCATATGACTTCCTTGTACGCCTATTCAATTACATATACGCATTTTTAAAAGTACATAATATTTTATTTCACTAATAACTTCCAATTTTTTTTTATTGCTATTGAATTATCTATTTTAAATATTTTATTAGAATCAAAGGTTATATAAATAAATCAGTATATTTAAATTAAAAAAAAATAATAATAAATAAAAAAAGGAAATGAAAACTGATTCGAATCGATGGGCCCTTGTAGATTCTTCGATATGTTTTCCCCTAGTAAGATCCAAATATTTTATTAATTAAAATTTTATTTGGCTATAACTGTGGATCTAATGAAAATAAGTATAATTTATGATATATCGTTGAATTGCTCTCAATTAGGGATTATTACTGCAGCTAAAAAAAGTTCGAAATAAAATAATTTAGATTTTAGACTTTTTTGACACTTTTGGTCGAGTCTATTGCAATGAAAAGAGAAGGTGGAGCAACTAGATGTTACAACAGTCCTAAATCCAAAATTTCAATATTCTACGGCTAATCGTTTTTCAGTTATGCGAGATATGTATGTACTTACGTATGGACAGATGTCACGCCGAAACTAGTCAAAATATATTCAGGGATGGTCAAAATGGTATTACCGTTGAAATATGAAAACCCAAATTTTTCGCGATTACAATACTTTCTTATACGTCGTACAAGGAAATAACAATTAACCATTTCTTATTATCTCTATACATTCTAATCTTATAGTCTTATAATTTAACAACTATGAGAATTATGTATTACTTTTCATGTTTTAAGCGCTAAACTTTATGAGATATATCATATATATTTAACTATAGATTTTTTGAAAAAAAAAAAAAAAAAAGAAAAACTTATATAAAAAATATAATTTATTTTTATCAATGTATATTTCTTTTTTTACTATTTCAATATTATTATTGGTTGTTTTGCAGCACATTTATGATGATGAAAAACAAAACAGTATTCGCTTTTCTTTTATTTCTTCAAATGTTCAGTTTATTTTTACTGATCTCATCTGATGTTATACGTAAGTAGAATGATCTATTTATCAATAAGTTTCAAAAAAACTTTTTAATTGTATATATATATATATATATATATATATATATATATATATACATACAGGGTGTATCAAAACTGCACGGCAATCTCTCGGAAACGGATTCTATATCTAAAAATAAGAAAA
>JAAAKQ030154596.1:9221-30862 GCA_010016005.3 Zanna intricata | reverse complement strand
TGGAGGCACGAACGGATTTAATAAAATATTAAGTTTTAACTTAATAGTTGTTAGATTTGGAGAAAATTTTTAAATCCGTTCCGAAATCTTTTCGTCCATATATTGTGTATATATAACATGTAAGTAAAAATAATTAATAAAATATTAAATTTCGTTTTAATAAAGAGAATTTTAATAAATTCCGTTTTGATAAACAGAATTTATTATAACAGGATGATGTATTTATGTATGTAATAATGTGTAATAATTATATTACTGTTCCTAGATTCTACTCGTACACGATTTGTCTGTCCTACATTAACATAACAGAGAGAATTACATTATGGGGACAAATTTAAACAGTTTACCTGTAATAATTTCCACTTCAATACAGTATTAAATTAAAAATTTCACTATTAAATACAAAATGTAAATTACTTAAAGGTAAACATAATAAATTAGCAGCAGAACTAATAAAACGTAAAGTCTTCATACTGAATTTAAATTAATAACTTCTGTATTTTACAGGAGTATTCATTTACGGTTAACTCCTAACGAAATCAAAAAATTAGAAGAAACATCACGTTTTTAACGATTTTACGATTTAAAAATTGGATATCCAAAAAGATTCGGTTTTTAATCGGGCCAATCATCATGATTATTCCGATACTAATTATCATCAACCGGAAACAAAATAAATTAAGGAATTAACTACGGCCATCTCAAAAATTATAGTAATCCTGTAACATTACTGTAATCAGAAACGTGCAGTCTATTCGGGATCGATGAGCGTTAAATATAAATAAATAAATTCGGGATCACCTTGTACGAAATTTAAATCTTCTAGCCGACACACTTATAACAATAGTTTTTATGCAAACACCAAAGCACAACTACCGTTTGGCTTCTCTGATCACTGCAGAATCTAGATATCAGAATTTAAGTTAAACGAAGCATCTAGATAAAAATTTTTGGTTCTAGTAGAAATATCCTAGTGTTTTTCATTATTTAACACAGCTCGAATCAACAAATGGTATTAGAAAAGGGTATAGTACGAACTTTCCCAAAAAAATGAATGCTCCGTTAAGGATGAGGAAAAATATATGGTCTGCCTAAATAGTCTGGCAAACAAACAACTCTTTTTCGTTTTACCACTGATGGAAGTAAGTTCTTCGCAAAATTCTATTATTTGATGAAAATTAACACCATTCCTGAATTCGAATATTCAACCCCAGAGATACATTATCAACTTATTAAAATTACGATAAACAGCTTATTAAAAAAAAAAGAAGAAAGTAATACTTCGACAACAAAACAAACTGTTATAACCGAAAGGATTTAGAATCAATGTTCCAACGTCATCCGTACCATATACACGAAGTAATCATGATTAAATAACACTGTAATAAATGTAGATCTTAATAATCAATGTAGATCTTTGTACTGGTAATGAAGGAAAAAAACAGTGCATTAAGAAAAATATACATGTAAGTAAAAGACCCAATGTTTTAGTTTGCAAAATCATTTAAAATAATATGAGAGGATTTTTTCGTTAGAATGATGTTAAATTATGTAAAAATGTAAATTTTACGATTATGTAAAAAAAATCTTATCAGCGGAGAAAGCTTCAAACAGAAAATTCATTTTTTTAATATAAAGATTTTATAGTTTAAAATATATTTTAATTAATATTAAAGCCTTTTAAAAATTAAAGAATTATTATTATGAGCCCTTGTTTTAAAAGATTATTCTTTCAATAGAAGAATCTTCAAAATATTCTTTTAAAGGAAATATTTTGTTTACAGTTATTGGCATTCAATTACAGACATCTACAACGTTACCGAGATATAATTTCGAGATTTAGAACTTTCCAAAGATCTTCAGAATCAGCCCTAATATCACATTCTTCTTCGAATTTATATAAAATAAAACGTTCGAAATATGTGAAAACACTTTTTTGTATATGTGAAAACACATTTTTATATGTATAAAAATATGTGTAATCACCTAACTTTGAAGCAAGTAGGCTAAGTGTTTGCATATTCTTTATTGAAATCCGGCCGTTCCTTTTTAGACATATTTATCATTAAAATAAACCGCACTTAATACTATAATCTGATAGACGCCTATACTAGTTTACAATTTCATATTATTCGGACTTGTTTTTTAAAATAGATTATGAAGAACAACTTCTGGTATTCTTCGGACGACAGGAAACAATTTTCAGCATTTCAGCTTCAGTCGGTTTTGTGAATTAGGTCGCTACTGAATATTTGGACGACTATATTTAGCCGTCCTTTTTCCAAACTTTCAAGTCAAATACAATACTGAAATAGACAACTAAAGACGTGCAATAGCTTAAAACTGTTTTAATTCACTAAACAAAGAAAACAATCTTTAAAAAAATTAAGTTTTTTTTTTAAAGAGGACTTTATTATTATTATTATTATTATTTTTACTAAATTTTAAATAAAGAAAGATTTGGGCTAAATCCAAATACGACTTCCACGTCTAAATTTACTTTCATTTAACTGTAAATTAATTTAACCATTACATCCAATATTTTACCTGAATTTTGGATAAAATAGAATTCTAATAAAATTTCTTTACTTATGATCAATAACGTTGTAGATGTCTCTGTAAACGAATGCCAAGAGCTGTAAGCAAAATTGTTTCTTCAAAAGAATATTCTGAAAAGATTCTTGTATTTGAAATAATAACCTAGTAAAAAAAATAAGGCGCGCGACATCAAAATATTCTTTACATTAAAAAAACAATTTTTTATTCAAGTTTTCTCCACGAAAAAAATTTTTTCATATAGTCATAACATTTACATTTCCTTTGTAACGTATAGTAAAACTGATACTAAAAATAAGAAAAATCAGTGAAAGGTCTAATCAAAGATTATTTCAACAACAATTATAAATTATAAATTTAATAATAAAAGTTTTAACCAAGAGTGCTTGAAAAAGTTATAGTCGTGAAAATTAAAAGTTTTATAAAAAGTCATCACTTAAACGATGGAAAATTAAAAAGAACGAAATTACTGGCGTTTTCTAACAGCAACAAGCCCACTACACATGAACTGAGGGTTCGGTCGAATTTTTTCCTTTTAATTAAAAAATAAAATGCACAAATTAATACATTCTAAAAGCGATCCAATCTCATATTTAAGAAGAATCTTTTTGATACAAGATAAAAAGTACAAAAACCATCGATTTTATGTCAGTTATCATCACTATTTCTTTTACGTTATTCACAAAAATTAATTAGAATTTGGGTGGAATCGTATCGTACATTAAAAATTAACGGTTAATTACAAATAAATATATCATTACTTCAATCGAGAAAAAAAAAAACAATAAACTATCAGCCAACTGAAATAGATAATTGAGATAAAAATAACAGTAAAAAAGAACCGGTAATAAATTTGAATAAAAATGAGATTGTCAAATATCCTAACTAAACAAACTACAAATAAGTTTTACATTATTTAAATAACTTCTGAATTAATTCCACAAATGGAACAAATGACTAGATACAGAATAAATTATAACTAAAAAAACATACTTCTAATTAATAAAACCACGCGCGCGTGTGTAGGTGTACTATGAACATAATATTTAATAAGACATCAGCCAATTTATCCAACAGACAATATTTATAACAGCATTATACGCTGACTTTAACTCTCGTTAAATAAAAGTGACCTGTTCATACACTAATTTATAATATATATATATAAGTAGAACCGATATAAGGATATTTTATCACGGTAGAAAGGCGTATATTAAATAGTCGACTTTCTATCCTTTATTAGGGCTGTACATCAACTGAAGCACCTATGACACATTATTGCTCTATCAGAAAATGGTATATTGTTCGATATAAAGGATGTATGATTTTAGCGAGTCTAAAATGATGTGTTTGCGGCGGCTTGTTGCCGAAGTGGATAATGTTCCGTGGGGGAGGCCATATAGACTCGTACTCAAAAGAGTCACGAACTCAGAGCACCCATCACTTGCGCCAGCAATGAGAACAGGCGAATTGTAGATGGTCTCTTCCCCCACAGGGGTGTGCTCCCGCCTCATGACTGGAGTTTTCTGGAACTTCCTCCTCCCTTTTCGAGGAATAAGATTATCAACGCTGTGATGCGTAATCCAGCTGAAAAGGCACCTGAGCCTGATCTTATCCCGAACCTCGTTCTAAAGGTGGTGGTTCGGGTTGACCCAGAGGTACTGCTAGAGGTCTACAGCTCCAGCCCTCAGGGCTGGAGGTCAGGGTTAGAGGTCTACAGCCTCAGGGATTCCCGGAGATCTGGCGTAGGCAGCGGCTAGCATCAGAATTTGTCCTCGATCGACGACTGTTTCGTCGGTGGAGGATGCAATGGAACGGGCTATAGAAAGAGGCGCAGGGATCGGTCCTTGGGGCGACCCTAAGGAATATTGCTTATGATGCGGTTTTTCTTCTACAGCTACTCCCGAAGGTTAATATAGTCGGTTACGCCGATGATCTCGCCCTGGTCGTGGAGGTAACCACAAGACGACAGACCAGAGGTAGCTTACGATATTATCCGTGTGTAGATGCACAGCGTTGAGCTGCGTATGGTACCACATAAGAATGAGGCAATGGTTATTAAGGCAGCTAAAAAGATGCCTTGACTGACACTTGATCTTTGAAGGTTACAGAATTGCCTCCAGACCTGCGGTAAGGTAACTGAGCGGTAAAGTATGGTTTGACACCCGCTTGCGTTTTGCGGTTCATACTATTAAGGCCAGTAAACAGGCAGATAGAGAGTTTAGGCTGGTAGCTGGTCTGCTGCCTAATCGAATTGGACCAAGACTCCAGAGACGAAAACTACTAGTTGGCGTGGTCCTCTCCACTTTCCTTTACGGGGCGGAAGTAGGAGAGGCGGTCACAAAATATGCCAAGTACAGGGATACGTTCTGCCTCCGGGTGTTTGCTGCCTTGTGTTGATTGCTGACTGATTGTGTGAGCGTTTAACTCCCCTCCCGAAGTATGCTTCATTAACGGTCCGAGGAGGGGTGGATCGCCAGAGGTGGTAGTTTAGTCGGTAATGCGCAGGAACACATACGCACTTAATGCATACTTGCGGAACCTGTTGGCGACCCCTGTACTGGCCGAGCGCCTTCCTCAGACGGTTTCCTCAATCTCGTAAAAAAAAAGAAAAAAAAAAGAGGTATTTTTATATATAAAAAAAGAAAGAGCAAAATTTTTCAATACTAGACCGAATATTTGTTTAAAATTCATGAACCGACTGACTCTTCTTTAATTATATTTTAGGCAGATGACAAGGCACCTGAGTTTTTTTTATATATATATAACGCTCAGCAAAGGATACGCACAGGTGCATATATAAGTTCAATGTTCCGTCTGACAATTTCTATCTATTGTAGCGATGAAAAGGATCAGCCGCAAGCATTTATAAAGAAAACAATAAGAACGTAGTAAAAACAAAATTAAAGATGAATCTATTCGGCAAATATAATGGGAGATAAGAAACACAACGGAGCCGAGCTCGACTAATTTAAAAACTCATTACCGAAGTAAAAACACTTCCAACCAAAACTACCTAGATGTAGCGGAGACTAACCCTCGGCTTTAATATTTATTTTAAGTTAAGAAAAAAATTAATATTTTCTGTCTATAAACAACTATTTAAAAGTTTTACAGCGCACACCACGAATAAAAAAACTAAAAAAATAATTTCACGAAGTTGGTAAGTCATTTATTATTATTATTATGTTTAAATCAAACACAGTAATAATGCTAATAATAATAAATTGGTAGCATTATCACTAATAAGCGTTGTTAAAAAGAAACTATTTTCGAATGAGATTTAGAAGAAAAAACATTCAAAAATTAAATACAAGATGTCTACAACAATGATAAACAATGATTTGGCGCAGTAACAATAAGACATTGACCTAGTAATAAATCGTATAATAAACGATAAAACTAACCAAAAGCAAAAGCTATTTCTCTTCGATAAAACACTATCATTATTCCTCATATCCGTAATGATGCGGAACTTAACAAACTTTACTTCACAAATGGATTAAAAAAAAAAAGTTGTTGAACAGTTTTTGCAAGACATAATATAAAATATTTTTTTAAAAATAAATAAATTCTTGAAAATCAAAATTTCATTGTCCTTTCCTCAAAAATGATTCGCATTATACTGAAACTAAAATATGATCATTCTTCACTAATAAGAGTAGCGCGTAAAATATTTACGAGTATTTGTAGTTTCAAATACAAATGTAATTACACGTACAATTTTCAAAAGATATTTTATTTATTAAACATTTTTAAACAATCCACAAATTTCACTTTTCCACCAAACGCTATAGCATTAAAAAGTTAAATGTTTTAATCGGTCCGATTTGGGCATATGCGGTTTTCATTGGATCTTTACGTTTTGACTCCTAAAGAACCCGAAAAATCGGATAGAAATTTTTGGGGTGATCGTATACACTGTGCGTGTTTTCGGTTTCGCACTTTAAAATAACCTTATATTTCCAGAACTGCTCAACTGATTTTCATCAAACTTTGTCAGATTAGTTCGATATGTGGGGCATTGATCCCATTAAATTTTCAAATTAAGAGGTCAAGGGGTGTAAGGGTTTAGAGCAAGGTCACCCTCATTATCTCGAGATTTCGCCAAATTAAGGTGTTGCTTTCTTAGGTATTTTTTAACGATTAAAATATAATATTTTTAAAACCTTTTTTGCAAAATCGCACTCTTTCCCCAAAAAATTCCCTAAAAAACTAGCAGGTAACTGGGTATAATAAGTCATTAGTTCTCCCTCTCACCACAAGGGGCGCTAGTGTATCACTTATTACAGCTGCTGTAGTCGTCTCTCTATTTTTCTATTTAGCCTCCGGAACCGCCATAAGGTTATTACTCTGAAATAATACATCTCTGAAGGTATTACTTCAGAAATTGAATAAGGATAATATGTATGAATGTAAATGAAGTGCAGTCTTAGGTCGACTATTCCTGAGATGCGCGGTTAATTGAAATCCAACCACCAAAGTACACCGGTATCCACGATCAAGTATTCAAATTCGTAATAAACTAACAACCGTCTATAAAAAGATTTGAACCTTAGAACTCTGGACTTCGAAATCAGTTGATTTGCGATGCGAATTCATCACTATACCGACCCGGTGGGTTGCTGTAGTGTATGCTACGTTGAAAAATTCCAAGTGACCGTAGAATTAAATAAATGAAAAATATAAAGTGTAAAAAAGTCTTAGTACCGCCACACACACCCAAATCAAATACATAATTTATTTAGAATGAATTAAATAAACAAAAAAATATTACATTTGAATAAAATGATAAATATTTTAAATTAAGTTGTGTATGTAAGCCGTGAATCAGAAAAAAGTCTTACAACTGCGTTATAAGCTCTTTTAACAGCAAGATATATTGAAGAATGTGAAAATTAGATTTCACATTGTAAAATATGATTTCCCTAAAAAGTATTCAGAGTACGTTTAAGCCTGATGTTAAACAACTTTTTTTTTAAATGACATAATTTACAGTTATGAAATAAATATTAGTGTTATCTTATTTTAAAAACCAGGAACTACGTGATAAATAACCGTTTAAAGGATTGCCGAATTCTTATGTCTATTATCAGCGAAGGTGACCCATGCAAAATTATGATAAAAACGCAAGGCAAAAAAATACTGATAAAAATGTAAATGGCCATTATAAATGATAAATAATACATGTAGATTGTAAAGATACCCCGCGACGATAAGCAACTTTGTTTTCAATTTCATAATACAATGTAAATTTTTTACCTATAACAGTAAAACTGATTAGTTCGTTTATATGAAACAATTTCGTAGCAGTATAAAACTATTTTTCCAAAGAGCGCACACAACCACAAAGGTAGAAGAACGAATCTGGCACGATTTAGAATTTGATAGTTTCCAATTTGAGCCAAGAGGCCAATCCACTTTAGCACAGTAACAGTTAAGTAAGTTAGCTTTCTCATCAGTGATAACAACTAGACTGGGGAAGGTAAAACCACACAAATTCGGGTAAACAAGTAAAAAGTCAAATAAATTTGGAATTTTATTAAAAAAATAAATAAAATAAAAAACTTAATACGAAGAGCTTAAAATGACAAAAATTTACGAAAGGATTACAAAAATATTCAAATAATATTTTACTTTTTATAATTCGCATCAATTTATTTTTCGCGAAACAAAACCAAAAATTAATTGTATTACTAAATCATGCTTATTTTAAAATACTATTTATTAATTTATACCACAAATTAGTAGTTGAAATCGAATTTTTACAGTGATGTCACAACTTCGGTGTACCATACATTCCCATGTCACAGAGGGGATTTAAAAATTTGAATAGAGTCCTAGCGCACTTTTCAGCAAGTCCCCCCACAACATGGTAATTAAACAAACAGAGAGAGAAATTAGTAACTTACGTATACGTTCACCCAACTACCTACTGTTTTTTTCTGCCGGCCTCCGTGGCGCGAGTGGTAGCGTCTCGGCCTTTCATCCGGAGGTCCCGGGTTCGAATCCCAGCCAGGCATGGCATTTTCACACACGCTACAGTTCATTTATCTCATCCTCCGAAGATATACCTAACGCTGTTACCGGAGGTTAAAGAAAAAAAACCCATAAATAATAATATATTGTTTTTACTAAATTATCACATAATACATAAACAAGCGAAACACAAAATGTTTGCATATTAAAAACACAAACGGGTGTTTGAAAAATATTCAAAACTGAATTTTTTCAGAAACAATCGGTAGGACGTACAGAAATTTAATTATGTGTATTGTTATTTAGAATTCGATATTTTTGCATAGGTATTTTTAATACCTGCAAGCAATTTTCCATAATTTGTTGAAAGTATTAAAATTTTTCTAAAGGGATCTTATTCTACCGAGTGTCATAGAGGGCAAAATTTCGATTTGTGACGCTAATTTGCATTTACATAAAAACCACTAACAGTGCTGAAGATTTAAAAGAATACTTTTTAAACTTCTAACAGCAAAATCTAATTTTTTTACAACTTTACACTAAGTCTTGATATTTTTTACTTCTTTTGCGGTTAGTCCTTGCTATCATCGTTGATCCTATCTTCGCCTAATAGTTCAATAGTTTTTAGCCGATCCTAATGATTTTTGAGTAGCTATAGAATAAATGAATCGTTATATCTGTCTTACTTAATTATTGAGAGGGGGACAAGCTCTCCCTTCATAACTGTCTGGAATCACTGTTACCGTGAAAAAAAAAAGGTCAAGCTGAATTTTCTGTCGCGGGAAAAGCTATAATTTTTCCTTATACATACAAGTTCCGTATTAATTAAGAAAATGAAGAAAGAGAAAATCCCAATAAGATATTTTTGTACAATAGTCTAATTTTATAGATTGTATGTGTGTGAAAATATAACTGGATCTAAGATACGTAAAATATTTTCACCAGCTAGTCTTTGAAATTTTTTCTTTAGCCATCGCTTCTCTTACGATTCGCACAGTAATAACAATTACATAATACAAAGTAATTCAAAGTGATAGACTGAATTTCGTAACTGTATTTCACAAGATGACAAATGTGAAGTAAATTACATCTAACATATAACAAATAAGTTTAAAAATACAATTCATAAAAGTTCAATATCATTCCTTTCGGCTACACGGCACACATCTAAGCGGTTAGCTGAACTCATCTCACACGCGAGGAAGCATATCTTGTGTTACTGAGTAGCTTATCGCAGATGTAATACGGTTACGCAGGTCGGTCAGATTTGTTAGTAAGTAAACTGCATCTTTCACAAACCGCCACGAGAAAAAGTCAGATGGTGTAAGATCAGGTGATCTTGGAGGCCAGAAATGAAGAGCCAGGTCTTCATTCCTGATACGTCCTATCCGTAGTTGAGGTAGAGATTCGTTCAGACAGCGTCGAGAAACCTAGGTGGGTTAATGGGAGCGGAGCTCCGTCCTGCTGAAAAATGGAAGTCTTGTGGATTTTCATTTAGTACAGGGAAAAGTCAGCTTTCCGGCATGTCCTGGTACGTTATCCCAATAACCGTGTGTTCCGCAGAAAAGAATTGGCCATAAACCTTTCTTTGCGACAGGGCGCAAAACACATTAACCTTGGGGGAGGTTTCTCTCATGTTGCGGTGTATCTCAGAGATTTTTTAGACTCAATCTGCGAACTTTGTGTTTATTCATTTTTCCACTAAGATGGAACTTGGCTTCATCGCTAAAAATTAAACGCTTCAGAAAAGAGTCTTCCTCCATTTGTCATCCAAAAGTGTCATCCTCCATTCAATAAGTCCACAAAATTCAATACGGTTCGTTTTGTCAACTCTGTGAAGAGCCTGTAAAAGTTGTAGGCGATACGGCTTGAAAATAAACGACGCCTCAAAATACTCCAGACAGTTGGTTGAGGTATTCCAAGTTCTCTGCTCGCTCTATGGGTTAACTGTCTTGGGCTTCCTACAAAACTTTCTTCAATTCGTCTCATGTTATCCTCTGCCACACGCGGTCAGCTCGTGCTTAGCCTTTACAGACGCCCTGTTTGTTCAAACTGGTGAAATCAACAAGATATACTCTTTGTTATTGAAGGATCATTTTTAAATCAGAGATCAAACGCACGCTAGACTTCAGTTGCCGGCTGAGATTTTCCGTACTCAAGAATCCAGAATACCTCGCATTGTTCTCTTATTCATAACTGACCCGTTAATAACGGCGCAACCACTCTAGCGGTCGTTTACGCAACTACATGCGTTCTAGCGATATTATTCAAAACTTTCGGACCTCCCTTTCTCAACTAATAAGTAGGGTAGTTGAACAGAATGTAATTCAAAATATATAAAGTTATTTCACTGAGTCCATCAATGCCCTGTACAGTACCGGGTGATTTAAAAAAACTTCACAACTTTAAAAGCATATAAAAATTTATTTAGATAACTTACATAATCGGTTGAAGTCATTTCATATCAAAACACTTAATGACTCACGTAGTTCATTAATACCGGATTCGGCCACCAATGCTGTCACTAGTGTTGTTAAAAATGGATACATTTACTGGTGCGGAACGTTCTCGCTATGTGTTTTAGTTTCCTGATTTACAGTCGGCAACTGCATTTCAAAGTTATATTTCGTAGAATACAATACGTAACAGTAGGCATATAATTCACTCTTGGCAACAAACCTCCGTTGAGATAGATTGTTCTTCTTCCAGGAATCACCATTAAATGGTATTGTTTATATGGTCATAATTCAAAATTGAGGATGATGATCAAGATCGACGCATTACTGTCACTAAGAAGGGGCGCTACCTCATCTAGAAGTCCGAAATTTTCTTGATACTCGATTCCGAGATGGATTGGTCGTGAAGGTCGAATTGCATGGTCACTTTGTTCACCACATTTATCCCCGCTTGATTTTTTCTTGTGGGGTTTTATTACAGATCTGATTTATGTACCACCGTTGCCTGCCGATCTTGTTGAGCTAAGATTTCGAATTAACGCCGTAGCTTCAAAGGTAACGCCCGTCTTGCTGGCTACAATTTGGAATGAAATCGACTTCAGGTGGATGTATGTCGCATTGAAAATGGAAGTCAAATGAAACCGAAGTGAATGTTAGGTAACAAAGATGTGTTTTTTTACGAATTGTGATACAAACCGAAGCTGTGAGTTATCTCATGAATTTCATATGCTTTTAAAGTTGTGCAGTGTTTTTTTTATTCAATCAGTATTACGTACAAAATTATAATCGTTACATTAATTTTTATTGTATTTCTAATTCAATCTGTAATAATTAAATAGGTTACTAATAGTTAATAATCTAATAGTTAAAATTAATAATATTGAACGAAAAAAAAAATCTAAATAAATTAACGATAAAAAATAAACACGCTTCTAGTTATATAGAAAATATACGTAGTATTCTAAATTTAATTTAAATGTATAGAAATCTAATCACAACAATTAAATCAAAGTAACTTAATATAGCGTAAAATGCTTTGTAACAAAATGAATTTAATTTTACGTTTGTGAACGCGTTTTGTTCGTATACTTAACGTGCAACACGAAACAAGCTCCCCCGTAATAACAACCTGAGTAGCTTAGCAACGCCCCCGGTCTCGCCCTGCCATATTTTGGATTATTGTTCGACTGAGAACGACCCTTTTATTCTCAGACATATGTATATAATAAAACATTAAAGGAGCAGTTAAAATGAAGTCCCTTCTTTTCATTATTCACAACTAGTATTTATAACATAAGTACGCAAGCAAAAGCTATCGCAGGATACCGGGTATAATTACGTATAAATTCGACTACACCAAACTATTATAGTCAAGCATTTAATTTAACTTAAAAGCATTCTTTAGTGACACGTTCAAAAGCAAAGTTATACGCAAATCCACTATTTCATGTTACATGAAAAATTAAATAGTACATAAATCATTAACATAGAAATGCAAATTTTAAAGACAATTTATAAAAGATTAAAATAAATACAGAACACTTTTCGGCAAAAAAAATCCACCCGTCAACAATTTTGATAAAATACGAATATATTTATTTTAAGGTAAATAAGCGTTTTACATGTTCGACAAAAATTTAAGAAAAATATTGGGCGCTGGGGTTTTAAAACAACACTGCTATGACATGTGTTATAACATCTAGAAGGATAATATATTCTCAACAAAATTATCTAAATTCATTATTCTCCTTTTATTATACTTAAGAGAGAGGTTCGAGTCTTCCAAAACGGTTTTTTCTATTCATGCTTTCTTTACAATTTTTAAAAAACAATTTACCCTAAATTTGTAAACCCGTATTGTTTACAATTTACAGCGCGAATTCCATTTATAGAATCCCGGCTTATAAAAGTACTAGAAATAAAAGAAAAAACTTAACAATTCAACAACAATTTTTGTTTTTTCTTTTTACATTACTTCAAGCTACAAGACAACAGGATCATTTTTTTGGAATTTAGAAAATCCTTAGTTACAGTAAAAAATATGAATCGAATTTTAAGTCATAGCAGTTATGACTAAATAGTCCTATAAAATGTTTCAACTCCTATAGTCAGAAGTAAATAGTATAAAAATCAAAAGCAGAATCTGGCTTAAAATTCAACACTCCTGTTTAAAATAAAATAAATCGCATCCGATATAAAATGTTTGATAAAAATAAGAAGGATCGGTTCATAATAACGGATTACAAAGAGTCTGAACGAGAAACCACCCGATATTGAAGTAGGGTGTTCTTCAAAGTTACACCACAAGAAACCAAAACAAAGTAAAAAAAATACACATTAGGGAGAAATACGAGTTTCAAGGTTACGACAACCCTTTTTAATATCCATGTACTTATCGTATCGTATCTCTTATATCAACAAACTTCCTGCAAAAAAAAAAAAAAAAAAAGGTTTCTTTATATACGACTTCCGCTAAATTTATCCCTCGATTGGTAAAAAATTAAGTTTGCAATTTAAAATAATAATAATACATAAAAATAGGTCTGATGGTGGATTAACATTTCACAAAACTAAAATACAGAACATTTATCAAATCAACGTTCACAAATAGTTTATGAAAAAAATCTTTTGAATATTTGTTTATTTCTTCATTACACCGTTTTAACAGGGTAAACCTTCCTCTGGCGTGTAATTGGTTATAGTTTAATAAGATACTTTCAATCGTCAAACATTTTCAGAAGCTTCCGACAGTTTATGAATGGGTCTTCGGTTTTTGGAAGAAAATAAAGAGCTAGCTGTTCCAGCGCATAATGATGGTGAAGCAAAATCGCTGATAAATACTTGGTCTCTACCTATCATATGATAAAAATACTGTAAGTATCTTTATTACTTAACCACAGAATATTGTAAGTGGTCACTAATCCACTGCCTAAAGAAAGACTTGAAGTTAACATCTTGGTGGTTTGTTACGTTCTACGTAACTTCCTTGGCCAATTTTACACCAACTGTAATGTTTTTCTTGGTTACGTCTTTCCTGTCTAGGTTCTCAGATTCCTTGAAAAACTCCCACTAGTTCCATGCTGAGGATGCGAGGTCCTGAGCCATCTGGTAAAGGTGGATGCATTTGTAGAGGATTTATCAAGTGGTCGAACAATAATTTTAATGACTGCGTTGTCTGACTAGCAAAAAAGCAGTTTCCTAACCTACTCGAACATACAAAATATACTATCAGAGTATGAGTATATATATATAATTTGTACGTGTGTATGTACACATTTAAATAAAAATAATAAGATATCTTAAAGGAGCAATCTGGTGAGAAACACTTTTACGATTGGGCTGGTTAATAATTTATACACAAAAAGTGTCAAACTGGTTGAGAGGACTCTGTTTCAGTTTAAGTATTCGATTACTTTTACAGGTTCTGGTGAAAAAATAGAAGAGTCTAATAAATTTTATTTAATAATTTAAGAAAGAAATAGTGAAATAATGTCAATTTTATTGTGCTAATTTACATAAGTGAATGGCTAAATAAATTTCAATAAAAAAATATATATACGTACGATATATAAAAAAAAATAATTCAAGATCTATCAATAACATACTAACAAGGCACTTCATATAAGCGAGCATGTTTTTTTTTTTCATATTTTCTCATTAATTTATTAATATGCATCATGTCGTAATAAGTTGAGCACAAGCATAATATAAAATAACATTAAGTTATGCTTTGTCAGCTTCGCGTCAAAAGAATACAAAACCCAAGATTATACTAACGTCACAGTGATATTCTACTTTAATAATTTAAGAAAATAAAAAATTAAATAAATTCTTCCAGTTTAAATTCTACCCGGAATATACAAAGAAACTTTCACGAAGAAAGAAAAACAATTTTAGGATATTTTCTGCCGGTGGAAATAAAGAAGTTGTTCATAAAAACATATATTACGAAATTTGTTGTTATCAAGTTACTACTAGCGAAAATTGCGCCCGTATTTGTGCTGCAAACATAAAATAAGTAACACCCACCCTATCTGAACTTACGAATAGGACAGAATTTATGTCTTTTTTTCTTTTTTTTTTTATGAGAATTAGAATTCTATCAGTTCCCGAGAAAATTGTCGTAAAGCCCTAAAAAATTGGAGACGAAAAGCATAATTTTGCTTCATACCTTTGTCCTCATGAATGTTACTTTAACTGTTCAGTGTGCATAGTCAAAACGAAAAATAGATAAAAAGTGATTTTATATGTACATTGTTTTTCAAAGTTCTTACAACTATACAATACAAGATATATATATATATTTTAGATAATTTTATTATTATAACCTCTCGATAATGTGAAATAAACTTAATGATCATCTACAAACGATTTTTTCTACTTCTAATTTTCAAGTAATTAAAAAACAAATTGTATAAAGGTGATGACAACATTCAAACTCCAAACATTATAGAGCATTTCAATGTAGTTATTAGTTGAATTAGGATGTAAGTAAATTAAAACAGCAACTAATAAATAACGAAAAAACAGGATAAAATTTAAGAATTAAATAATACAAGTATAATTACTTATATGGCGATATAAAAAGATTACTGACGTCAATCAACATAGATTAATTAACTGACAATAGGCAATAAGGTTAACAGATCAAAAAAATGACAAAACTTACACACACGGATCGAGAGAGGAGAGAGAACGTAAAAAAAAAAAGATTAAATTTTGTATAATGTGATTTTTATTTTGTATGTGTATATTAAATGCCACCTAATGAAGGCTAGTCCGTGTTATGTACTCGTGCGCGTGTGTATGTGTGTGTATGTATATATATATATATATCAACTGATCAGGTAGCCTCTAATCCTCTAACGCGGTTTTGAACACAATAAATTTTCTGGAAATTATTTAGAAAACAGATTCAACACAATTTTTTTGCAAAATTTAATTAATAAGCAATTTTTTTACATTATCCAAGAGAATTAGTATTGTTATCACGAAAAAGAACAAAAAAATACGTCTAAAAAAAATCTTAAAACGTCTACTGAACTAAATTTGATAATTTTTAAAAGATATAGATTACTACTATATTAAAATGCATTAATGTACAAATAAAAAAAAGTCAAGTCTATTTTTTTCCGTGTACTATTAACTAAGTGTTCTACCATTAATTTCATCGCATCCTTATCAGTTTCTGATAATTTAAAATATTTCTAAATAGAAATTAAATTTTGTAGCCTAATAAACATTAACTGTAAACAATTAAAAGAATAAGCAGTTATCAATAAACATTATACAGATTTTATAATATACAACTATTACGTAATATATAATAATGCAAAAATAATAATTTATACTTCCAAGCTGAAGTCACACGTACTATATTTCAATCAGAAAAAAAACTGGTGTTACGCCCGTCTTCCAAATAAGTGTAAATAGTTTTAATCACATAAAATAATCTCTAAGATGATCTGAATTAATTAAAAACCGGAACGTAGGAATATAACAACTCCTTTAACTTCTTTGTTATAATATAGGTATACGAGTATTTATCATGCACAATAATATATGACCGTGCACACATATTTAATGTTAATATACTTTTATACATACACATATTTTATACATATTAAAAACGGGGATAGAAACAAAGTACTTGCATATGTGTCTGTTTTGAAATGTATGTACAATACCAACAATGAAGGAGGACACGAAATAAATTTTCATAAATAATACCATGGAGGGGGAACCGAGCTATTTTCCAGTCAGCGACGCAGCTTATTTGCAACAAACGGAATAAATTGAAATCTTTTATTTATTTGTTAATACCCTTAAACGTATTAAAAATCTCATAAGCAAAAGAGCTAAATCATAATCAATTATATAAGTGAGGTGACTGTAATAGCTCATGATTTGTATTCTGGAATTAAAATAACTGTGTAAATAAATAAATGTTATGCAAGATACGGGGTATTTTTAAAAGCTGTAATAATAAAATCAACAAGGTATAGGTCAATGAAGTTCAGTAACATCCTACTCTAACTTAAGATGAACAAAAATATGTTTTCTAATGGTAAATTTTGAGACAACCATGAGTAATGCTTTTTTTTTTTTTTTTCATTATAACACAGTATTAAATTTGTGTCATGTTTATCTAATACTTATTTTACACTAGAATTCTTAATACTTTACTATTAATTAGCGTAGGCACGATAAAAAATTTAACAAAGTCTTAAAATAAAAACACAAAAAATAAATCGTATATTTAAGAAAAAAAGGATTCAGCAAAATAAGACGATCATATCGAACTATCATCCGAATTTTTGGTTACTGTAACCCCTGGTTCACAAATAAGCACCAGCAACGTCTAAACTGTCACGAATACATAAAAAAAAAATTAACACTGAAATATCTTTATTTTTAGACTATTTATTTGCTTATAGATTGGGAAAAAAGGTACTTAAAAAGGTAAATTTACATAAACAGATTCGATCAATGATACATAATTCATTTTACAATATTAAAATTTCATAACAATCGAAATAAAGATTGGAATAACAATAAATATATTATGCCGAAACTTAAGATTTCAGCAATATACCCTTATTTTGCGTGAAATGATAATTAAATTATTTAATTTAAAATACGACTGACTGTTCATTTTCCGCTCAACTTCAATAAATGTATATAAATTCATAAAAATAATTTAAATTTTATAAAAATCTTCAATTATTAATCGATAATAGACTTATTAGGCATTAAAATGCATCTTTTCTTCAGTATTCGCTTAATTTAACGCCCACACGCTCTAAAATAACATACAAGAACATGACGACATTAACTGCTACTCTCAAGATCCTATACATCATATTTACCCACTGAACGACGCTTTTATTTTTTAGGATAATCTTGATTGAATGTATATAATTATTTTTTTAATAGAAATAATAATAATAACGGCTAACAGAAATTAAATAATAAGTTCTTAAAGAGCAGAGTTAAAAAAAACACACTAAAAACTAAATAATTAACTTACCAGTTACTACTTAAGTTTTTCTTTAAATTTTGACTTCTTGAAGTCGATACTAAGAAGAAAAAACTAATTTTCAATTTTTCGCTTACTTTAAAATATCGAAATTTACAGAATTTATATTATTTACTTAATTTTTGTTATGTTTTTGTTTAAGTATGAATAAGGTTACAAAAAAAACCCATCCTTATTAAGAAAAGAGAAACATTTATAAGAAAACTAAAATACAATAAAGTTTGAATAAAATACAAGGAACAGAGAAAATCAAAATTTATTATCACAAGTGAGGGTACTTCGGAAGAAGGAATACGTATTTATTTACCTCAACATTTTAAACAGAATTCACTTCACTAAAATAAAGTGAATTGTTCTGCAAGATTTCATGAAAGTAACGTTAGCCTTCCTGAACAACCGTGTCAGCCGATCAGAACAAATAGCAGACACTCGTACTCCATTTTCATAGTCTCAGTCTTCCAATATTCTTCTTTAAATCCGAACTATCGTTTTCTTGGTCCATCCCTCATTTTCTCCTACGTCCCGGGATAATACTGAAATTACTATTAATAGCTCTGTTATTAGTCGTTCTTACAACATAGCCCAACAGCCGTAACTTTCTTACTTTAATTTCAAACACCAAGTTCACATGTGTGCTATCCACTTATATTCACCAGCACCTAATTCCAAACACCAAGTTCACATATGTGCTATCCACTTATACTCACCAGCATCTAATTCTTTCTGATTCTCTGCATCCCAATTTCACAAACAGTTCTAAATATTTTTTCTCAGGATTTTCCTTTCCTTTCAACGCAAATGAGTTTCCTTTTACTTACCGATTCTCAGTATCATGTAAAGCCATCTTCAGTACTACTGTTTTACATACACTTATTAATTTTGGTGGTAATGAAACAATGATAAGTGAAACACAAACTTTTCAAGATCACAGAATTCTTATCTATAATTCTATCTTCTTAATGTAATATATCGTCAAAATATATACGTGTCCTCAAAACTTTCATTTTATCGAATTAAGAATTTTATCTTAACTCTACTCGAGGATAAAATGGATTGAAACGAAAAAGTTGATGTATAAACTACAGTGTGAATACTTAAAATTAACGTAATATTATAATGTGGAAATAAAGAAAAACTTACGCGACAACGGGAAATAGAAACGGCTTTTTTTCTCGTCGGAATCTTTAGTTCTCTAAATTGAATATGAATGTAGTTTTGAAATGCGAGGAATTTTTTCGTTTATTATGATACTGTATTTTTATTAAAAAAACCATTAATGAAAATACTATTTAAACTGCAAGGCTTAAAACTAGTTTGTACAGGTCACTTTAAAATTATGAGATTTGCTCCGGAAGGCCTTTTCGTAGACAGTTCTACAGCTCCTCCACCTGAAGTAATATGTAAATTGTTTAAAAAGGATTAAAAAGGTTTCATAATACTACTCAACTAACTATACTTTAAAAATAAAACCGTTAAAGTTAAAAGCCATAAAAACTGTTATCAGTTATAATACACAATCATAAAATTTTGTACTTTTTATAGCCTATTATTAAACTTAATTACTATCCGTGCGTTCGTTAATCTATTTGTAATATCTGAAAATTTTGAGGTATTTTTTCATATTTCTAATCAGGATATATGAATATGATATGCGTACCGAATGTCATAAATTATGTGAATTACGAATGAACATCACGGTTTCTATATTATTTATAACTATTCTATAACTATATTATTTATTTAATATGTATATTATTTATATACAACACTGTATATTATTGTAATTTAAAACAAATGGTCTTTTTTCTATTGTTGTTTCAGTTATCAATATCAAAAACATAGCCCTTTAAAGTTTCGATGGATTTAATAAAAATGTATTTTAATTATTAAAAAAACATATACTTTCATGATTACTTGATTACTTCCAAGATTTTTCGAATTTATTAATACGACGCCAGTACTAGAAACTAAATTACAATTTTCGAATTATCAAACATTCAGTTTCATGCCGATCACAAGCGAATTGTTTTATACATATCTCATGAAAAAGTGTACGAGTCCAGGGCAACAAACACATCAGCCGCCAACTTATTTCCCTTCTTCCTGGCGTATCGATTGAAAATATAGTAATCTTTAAAGCATATCTTAGATAGATAAATAAAGGCAAATTATCAGTAAAATTCTTTTTCATAACATCCTTGGAATACCGCAAACAACGTTAGCAACAAGAACAACTGTTGAGAAATTATAAATAATTTTGTGAAAGCTCTGCTTTTAAAACTTTATAAGTGGATTTAATGGACAGAAAATTCAACTGGTATCTTCGATTTATAAATTTGAATTTTATTTATCCGAATCATTTCGAATTAAGTAATTCGTATTCACTTATACGAATGTACAATTTATAGCTTACGTTATCAACTACAATTATATAAGATTACAGAAAATATTTTATGCATTTCAACTTGTATAATCTAAAGGCTGAATACTACCCTATTTTTTTATTTTGTACATTTATATATCACATCTCATATGCTTTCCCACCTTTTTATAGATTGTGATAGAATGTTGGTAGCTTAATAACACAAAATAAAATGGTATTTCATTTAATCTTTTACGTTCTAAATCGTGTACCCGTGAAGAAAATCGGTTGACATTTGCGCCATATTAAGGTAAGCAAACAAAGATCGATTTGTTAATTCGTTATTTCATCTCTCGTAAAAACAATATCATGCCTGTACGAGGGATGAAGGTGACACGACACTAAAAATTTTTCAATCGACAAAGTTTTGAAGTGGGTTAACAATTCTACTTTTCCTAAACGACCAAGCCCTCCTGCTCGAATCGATTTCAAGCGCACCGCAACGGGCATTTAATTTAATGGTATGGCTTAACTTGTACCTGATTAATTATGTAACGGTCAATGGGTTTTTATAATACGCAATATGACAACGGAAAACGATATTTCACTAAAAAAGCAATCAGGCTAATAAGAGAATGACTTTTTATCAGTGCAATAATATTGATAACAGCCTGAAACAACCGCCGTTAATTTGTAATAGTTAGATGCACTACTTTTCTCGATATCACACAAATTAGTCGGTACGATTTACAGTGAAAATAAATATTTGTGTTAACATATTATTTTTTAATCTAACAACAGCGTTTTCAGTAAAGTGGACACTTATTTCTTTAGATCAAGCTAGTTTTCATCACAGTTATTCTTAAGACTGATACACATACAGATTGCTACATCTTGGATAATACGTGAAAATCGTGGTTTTTTTGGAAACTCATTGGAAAAGGCTCAATTTTGTTACAAATAAAAGGCATTGTATCACGGGGAAAATAATTGTTGAAAATACTAATAAAAAATTGAAGATGGAAGATTAATCTGTTAAGGTAAAAATATTTCATTCAGTCGAAATATTACATAGCAATATTTACGATAATGTAAATTCAACATAAATATATTACCGGTACTTTTTATTTAACAATTTGTGTTATTTGTAATTAAAATATATATATATATATACACACACATAATATTGTCCTATATTTTTTTCTCTTCTAGTCATAAGTTGGTTGAAAAAAGGTTGAATCTATTTTTA
>JAAAKQ030154585.1:0-12872 GCA_010016005.3 Zanna intricata | reverse complement strand
TACATTAAAAAAACTATACATTTTTTACTTATATTTATACATTTTCATATTTTCTAATTATTTATAAATACATAGTCATTGGCTACGCAACATGCTATTTCATGTTAAGTAATTTCTTCTTTCAAAGTAATCAGAAAAATGTTTGCATACTTTAATTGCAGCATTTGGGGACCTTCGATTGGTTAATCCAGTTCGCACCAATGTGCATTTAGGCCCACACTCTTCTTGAGTTTCTACTGCTGCCAACTCTCCATTTTTCTTTACTATGATGTAATTGTGTAAACAGCAAGCGGCTTTTACAATATGAACCGAAATTTTGATATTTGCCTCTATAGGTCTTAAAAATATTCACCATTTCATAGCCAATATACCAAAAGCATTCCCCACTACACGATGTGCTTGGCTGAATTCGTATTAAATAATTTCTTTCATGTGTTGTTGATTATTCCATGTTTAGGAAATGGTCTCATTAAATTAAGTTTTTCTCTAGTTCCAAATGGTTGCCTCCAGTTCGTTGTGAACTTTTTGATCGGTAATTTTATCAATCATGCAATTCCTCAAAACATTCTCGCGACATTCGAAAATACTTGAAAAATCTATCTTTGTGTGATTCCAATTCCATACATAAACGATGGTATTCACCTAATTCTTTTCTTACTTTTTTCATGCACCCAACATTGTCTTTTTTTCTTTTTGTTTTGCAAAACTAATAATAGGAGCTGTTCTTCATCTGAACTCATACTCAATAATAATGTGAAACAAAAATTATTATTACTTCTCCAGAGGGACGCGGCCATACTAGACTGCTTACACAAAATATCGCGTCCTATGTGACACCCCCATATTGCAGATTGCTGTGATGACTGCTGTATCGCTTCCTGCTGCGACAGACCACTGCCTGTGTGGACGAGGCTTTGGAATCAGAAATTTTCATAACTTTCATTATTTCCCTTTTTCTCATTTCCCATAAATCACACATGTTTAAAGTATGTTTGTACTTTTATCCTTGTCTGACATGCATGCAGATTATGGTATAGGTTATGTATATATTATGATTTTCATTTCTTTTCCAGGTTATTATCCTCCCGCAGGATTTAATAGTAGTAGTCAAGCACAGCATCCTGTCCATCAGCATCCGAGTACAGTTCCTCCTCATCCGCCTTCATCAGCACAATATACAGTTGGTGGAGGTAAAGGCATGCAAAGTGCTGAACATAATTCTACATGGCAGTGGAAAGTCGGTGATAAATGCATGGCAAAGTACTGGGAAG
This sequence comes from Zanna intricata, assembly GCA_010016005.3. Classification (NCBI taxonomy): domain Eukaryota; kingdom Metazoa; phylum Arthropoda; class Insecta; order Hemiptera; family Fulgoridae; genus Zanna; species Zanna intricata. The sequence goes on along the minus strand of JAAAKQ030154585.1, from coordinate 11,601 downwards.
ATAATATGGTAATTAGAATTTTACTAATTTTTATGTTTAGGAAGCATTGTATTAAAATATATTTGTTTCTTTCATTTTGGCATTAATTAATAAGATTGTTAGTCATGTTGTCAAAATATATCAGGCTGTTAAAATATATGTTGTAATATATCAGGTTGTCAAAATATATCAGGGCCTGGATGTACTATTCCTGCAAAGGTAATGTACAACAACTTCCCAACACTTATCTATGTGGTGTTTTATATATATTTGTAAAATTATGCGACTTACATAGATGAGAGAACTCAATCACTTTGAGGTTGTGGCTTTCCCTTAGGCCATCATTCTTTTTTTAAAGCTTGACCTGTAACAAAGTCCACCTGCAGTCCAAGTTAGCTGGTGTTCTTATCTAAGATCATAACACTTTTGGGTGATCTACCAGGAGTCATCTCCAGGCTAGATGGGCCTCCAGTACTCGGTGCATCCCTGGATTCTTCAAGTCAAGGAAGGCCAGAGGTCTGCACTGAGTGGGAATGTCAGGCTTCCACTGATGGTATTTCCAATCACAATCAGCAGACTACCAACTAAAACCACCCCCCTACTACCAGGCTTCGACCCGAAACCGTTTATCATATTACTTCAGGCCAAGACCTCCTGTACTAGTCTCAGAAGGTCGCTACCTAATTTCCAGGACTATCCAAGTCATCCTTTGTCCTGAGAATGCTGCTGACGAATGGAGCCACACACTCCCACCTGTTCAGGTTACAGAGCATTATCACAACCATGTTGTGGGAGCTCAGTTCTGCTTCTAGTGTGCCTCGATCTGCTGCCCAATGAGCACATTTGAAAAAGGTGTGCTAGGCATTGTCCTGTACACCGGGACAGTAGAGGCAGTTGGGAGAAGTGCAGAAGTACCCATGACTTGTTAAAAACTGGGTTACATAGTACACCACCTTTCCATGTCGTCGCTCCATCCATGGTCTTGCAATCCATCGTACTCTAGTATCATGGTCCCAGGTCTCTTACCATGCGAGAAACATTCATTCCTCCTTGGCGATGGTCCGCCCAAGGTCCTTTGTCTGCCCATTGCCTCCTGTGAAGGATCTGCCCTGGCACACCCTTGCTAAAAGACCAATGAGTATGATGCTGGCGACCACTAGTACTGCAGGCTCAGAAACCGTCCAATAAGTGGAGGTGATTCACAAAGCTGTGGTCGTTGCATGTGGGCTAGTCGCTTCCGGTGTCTTTCAAATTGTAATGGCTAGGCCCACACTTCCGCCTTATGTAACAGGACGGAATCCACCATGGACATCAGTTGGCCTTCTGTTCGCCGACATTCACCATGAGCTGGCTGAGAGCAGTTATGGATCTCCCAGCTTTGTTAGCAGCATTCTGAAGCTGCTCAGCGGAGTAGCTTCAGAGTGCTTTCCAATCAATCATCATACTGAATGTGATGATCAAGTTAATCATCATAAGTTAAATATTATGTTTTAAATATTATTATATACGTTAAATATTACATTTTGCTGGCCTCCGTGGTATTAGTGGTAGCGTCTTGGCTTTTCATCCGGAGGTCCCGGTTTTGAATCCCAGTCAGGCATGGTATTTTTCACACGCTGCAATTCATTCATCTCATCTTCTGAAGATATAACTTGATGGTGGTTCCAGAGGTTAAAAAAAAAAATAAATAAACATACTTGCCACCATAGCAATCATCATGATTGCAATTGCATGATGATTGAAATCATCATACTTGCCACTTGTCAATGATCATCATACTTTACTGCGGCTTGGTCTTAAAACCTTGTTCTCGACCCGCAGGGTGAGGAAGGAGTCAATACACTTCATTGTCAGAACCACGATCTCCATTTTGGTGAGGGCTAGAGACAACCAATGGTCATCCAGTCAGACACTGACTCTGAGCATTGCCCACCTGTGCCTTAGTAGTGCACACTCCATGTCTGCGACAAGTAGCACCATGTTGTCAGTGTACCCAATCAATATCAATTCTTCAGGCATATCCAGTCTCAGCAAGCTGTCATAGACAGCGTTCCAAAGATCGGAACCGAGAATCAACTCCTGGGCTGCCCCTGATGTGATCACAGTTCTATGCCAGTCTGCTGCGGTCTCATATACGAGACTGCGGTTCCTCAAGTATGCCTCCACCATTGTGAGAGGTATTGAGGCACGTATTTTCCATGAGCCAAATCATATCGTTCCACTGTATAGAGTTGAAAGCATTTTTCACGTCCAATCTAAAGAGTAGGACCATACAGCGCAAAAATGATGATTGTGGTCTTCCGCTAATCGCATTGCCTATCCAATTTCTTAGACTGCATCTAGGGTCGACCAACTCCGCCGGAAACCATACTAGTTGGGTGACAGGCCACCTGCCTGATTCATTGCTGCAACCAGTCTTTTCTTTAACAGCTTTTCCAGTACCTTTCCTGTTGCATCAGTCATACACATTGGGTGTTAGGAGAACGGCGACTCTAGGTCTCCTTTGCCCTTGGGAATCAGTACAAGATGCAGGGATCAGGACCAGGAGCTTTTCTGGGCCTTCAGCGACTGTAGGATTAGTCTACTTCCTCCATCAAGAAAAGCGTGAAGTCACCAAAGTCTCACTCGACAAGGACCGAGTGAGCTGGGAACAACATCCTAATGACTCCACTAGACCTCGTCTAGTGGAACTAGTGATTGTGAAAATCCTAGTCGCTGAGTTACTATCTTGTAACCCACCGCCCAAGGGTCTGCATCCATGGTTTCCATCATTTTTTGTCAGCAGCATGACTTGCTCATGTTGATGGCTCAATGAAGCTGCTTTTTTGCTGTCTTATGCTCAGCTGACCTAGCGTTTACATCTGTGTGATACCCTGCACATTGTGCCGCCCATTGTAGTTGAAGACACTCTAGGCGCAACCCTGCAATCTTTGATGTCCACCAGTACACGGATCACTTCTGGTGCCTTGACCTATCCCTCGCATGCAGAGGGGGCGTGGAGGCGCCGCATACAGAAGCGATCATCCACATGGTTGCAAGTATGGCTTCAGTGCTAGTGCCCCTTTCGTTGGTGATGTTTTTAGAAGCTATAACCCTGAGCAGATCCTTCCTTTGAATCTGTTCTCATCGATCTTATTAACTTTGTATCTTCACCAGCAGTGAGAGTCCCGGGTGCTCCTATGCACCCCATCTAGGATTCTAAACGAGATGTATTGGTGGTCACCAGTGGTGTAATTCTCAAGAAATCTCCAGTCCTAGATGAGCACGACCAGCTGTTCGGAGTTGAGGGAAATATCTGTAATGATCTCCAAATATCTTGGACTGTGACACATCTTTATATTCCCTTTGTTGAGGATTATGAGTCCAGTACATGCTGCCATGTCCAGAATGTATTTCCCTCTGGAGTCTGCATGCGCCATACTCCACTCTACCGCCCTGGAGTTGAAGACCTCGGCTACCACCAACCCACTGATGGTGGCAAGGATCACAAACTCCAGCACTTAACCTTTTGGCAGAAGTCTGCTATCAAGTCATTTGTGGTGAGGTGACAACAAAAAATTATCAGTTCACCGCAGCAAACGAGCCAAACGAACCCCTCGCCTGCATTGTCCCTCTGAACTTTGGCTCTATTACATTTCAGAATCCATATCGGGCAGTCATGAGCAAGTACCAGAACCACTGGGAATCGTTCCAGTCCTGATACTGCTCGCTGATCAGCACCTCCCTGATTCTGGCTAGCTGTAGCAGCAAGTCATTGGCTTGCCGGCTTCTGTTGAGGTTGGCTTATAAAACGTTGAACATTCTAACCAAGTCTTCTCTTCTCATGCTCCAGGGCTTCCTGGAAGATGTAACAGTCCCTTGCTCTGAATCTGTGGGCCAGCTGCAGGGCACCCTTTGTCTAGGTACAGCATGCACCGAGGGGGGCGAGACACCCCTTAGCTTTGTGCTCCCCTACTCTGCACTTATGGCAGAGCTGGCTCCAGTCAGGGCCCTTACATCCATAAGCCAGGTGCCCATACCCATGGCACCTGAACACAGAGGGACCTGTGCCCTAGCCCTAATCTGACAGTCCACCCAGCCAATCCTTATCTTGGATTGACTGAGTACTCAAAGCTCCAGACTTCTTTCAAATCTCTATTACTGCCACTCTCTGCCCCCTGGCATTTAGCTTTGGTAAGGCTGATCTGACAGTCTGCTATATCTCTGAGATCTTTTTCCAGTGCGGCTTCTACATCCCCCTTCTCTGTTACGCTGTCTAGATCCTGGATCTCAGAGCCTCTTGTGGTTTCAGATTGTGAACTACGGCACCTTCCTTGAGTTCAGGGGAGCACTGAAGGTCTGTTTGTCTCTGGTGGTGCTCCCATGTTCAGTCAGAATATTTCCCTCGGCTGGTTTTTCATTTTGCCGCAATCTGTGTCTCAGTCTCTTCCAATTTTACTGTTTTCTGGATTTGACTGAGAGTTTTAGCATACATTTTACTTGGTCTTTTTTATAAGGATTGCTTTATGTTTCATTCTCTTTTTTTAATTTTTTTTTTATTGCAGCACTCTGGAGGATTTTTGTTGCTTCTTTGCAACCTCTTTATCTAAAAAGCTCTGGCCCTTCTTTCTCCCCTTCTTACTTTTCACTATTATCCGTGGTTGCACTAGTGAATGACTTCGGATTTGAAAAGTGCCAGGTTGAATCCCGCTTGTGGATGGTAGAGATTCTTTCTTATCACTAGAATCCCTTTTCTTTTTCTTCTTCTTTTCTGTATTGGGCTCTTCCAGGCTGGTGGATATCATAACAATTCTGGTCCCTTGATGTGTTCAAAGTTGTTACTGTATTATGAGTTTTATTCAACTTTTGAATTTTCAACTAGTGGTCGAGTGTGTACGAGTCTAAGCTAACTGTGCGAGACTGTCTATACAGGCTTTACTTAAAATCATTTTAGACTTGCTCTCTGCCCAACTGGAAGTTTGTGAGAGGCTTTATCAATACTTGTACTTGCCTCAATGCAGCGGAAAGGGTGGCAACCACTCCTGGTGGTCAGTCCCTGTAACAGCCAGGGAGAAATCTTTACCTAAGCTTGCGTATATTTCAGTATGAGGGCCATAATTCATGGTTGTGAAACCTATCCGAGAGCAGTGAAGAGGTGCAAAGAATGACAAGGGAATACAGAAGGTCCCAGCTACTCACAGCAGGCTGCGGGTAGTCATTGCATTGTGGGCTTGTCCATCTTAGAATTTGTAGGTAGGCAGACAGCCTACCTACAACTTCAGCCTTGGCAGAAGAATTCACTGTGGTAGTAGAGAAGTCTAGGCAGAAGAGAAGGCCTGAGTCTTTAATATCAGTCTCCTCAACCACTGAAGAAGAAGTGTCGGATGTGGAGGTAGGTGAACCCCCGTGGGCGCCACCTAAAAATTTAGAGGTATTCTCAAAAGAAAGCGAAGGGGAGATCAGGCAGCTCTGCCCTGCTGGTAAAGGAAGTCCAGGAAGACCTGGACTCCCTCCTGAAGTTTGTAGAGCACCCCAGGTTGGCGAGGAAGAAGCTTCTTCTCTGCCTACAGAAGTTTAAATGAGAAATCGCCACTCTTGCGGAGAGATATGAGGTAGCAGCGTACTGGCTTAAGGAGGCCAAAGTAGTCATGAACCAGGTCCCAGCCCCAGTACAGCTCCAAAAAGTCCTCTACTGAATTGAAGAAGAACTTTCAGGCTGTCCTTCGAGACAGGCGAAAGGATCTTAAGATACAGGAAGTGAGAGAGACCAGCAAAGTTTTGGTTGTGATTGCACAAAACAAGGAAACAATCCAAGTGGTCATGGACTCTCCTGCTGTCAAGAAACTTGACATAGAAGTTAATACAAAACAAAAGCGTAGGCTGCGGGTCATAATCTATGACATCGATTAGAGCTTCTCCGATTCTGAGGTTTTGACCCTTATTAGGGAACAGAATACGAAATTTGGTTGAGGCTGCATTAAAAAAGGAGTGTAGGCTGGTTTTCAAAACCGGAAAGTGTGATGCTCAGCAGTATCATGGAGTTTTCAAGGTAGGCGCTGGTCTCTTACAGCATTTTCTGCCTGAGGATGAGCTTTTTATGGATTTTGCTTCCTGCCAGATCAAGGAATACTTTGATGTGTATAGATGCTTTAAGTGTTCTAGGTTCGGCCTCAGGGCCAAGTTTTGCAAGTTCATGACTTTGTCCGCGCATTTTGGTGAAAAGGGCTCAAGCACAACGAATGTCCTAAGAAGAAGGAGACTCCGTCTTGTGTGAACTATAAAAGGTTGTGGAAGCCAAATAGGCACTCAGTGAACAGCAAGGAGTGCGGGTGCTTTATGAGAGTGGTCAAGATATATTTCAGTTCATTAGATTTGGACAACTAAATGTCCATGATGCTTATGTTGACCAAGATGAGCTAGATTAGGTCATAAAAAAGTGTTATACTTCTGCAACACCTGTACATGGTCAAGGGTGATCTGCTAGATTTCCATGGTTAGAAAAAGTTGTACGTAAGTGACAGTAAAGCCGCCGTCCTGTGCAGGAAGTCATTAGATAGTGTCTTCATATGGCAAGCCTTTGCGATGCATCATGTCATCGTCAAGCTTGCTGTCAATGGCTTGGACCTTGTAGTTATTAGTTTGTACTTTCAGTTCAGGGATCCCATTGAGGAACATTTGGAAAGATGGGATAGTATTCTCAGATTGGTGCTGGTTACCCAATCTTGATAGATGTGGATGCGAATGCCAAATTGCCTTCTAATGACTTTGAGAGAAGTCTGAGTTTGGCACAGTGGGATCACAGACGGAGGCAAAGAATTGATCGAAAGGCTTCATTGCGCAGCATGGTTTTGATGTTTTCAATGTCGCCAGTGAGCTAACCATCTACGCTGGTGCGGTTGAAGAGCGGAGGGCTTTCTCTGGTACCAACACTGATGTTACCATTGGAAAAAATGTCCCAGGTAGGAATTAGAACTGGTCTGTAGTCTTTGATAGAGCGAGTGATCATTGGCTAATAGTTTTTAACTTAGAACATGGGCTGTGTGATGTCTATAGTGTGGACTTCTCTGTTAAAAAGGGGCGGCTTCTGCACAGGTGGGTAGACTGGCTCAAGTTTTTGAATCTCCTTGCGGTCAGGCTCTGGGTTTTTATACGAAGTCTGGACAAGCTCCCTTTAAAGGACCTGGCTTTTCTTCTGCGGTAATTGAAGCGACTGATCAATCCATTCCCAAAGGTACAGGTCGAAGAGAGTAGCTATTTGGTGGACTTGGGAATTGACTGCAATGAAGCAGATCATAGGGCTGCTCAGGAGGGCCTCACAGCATGAGGATGATCCTGATCCAGTGTGCAGCTGTGCTTGCAGAGTATCGCAGGAAATGAACCAAGTATTTTCATGGGGTTAGGTCTTCTAAGCGAGATTTCTAGCGCTCTTTTGTTCAAGAGCAGGGAAATAAGGATCCATGGGATGTCATTTATTGAGTCATAGCTCATAAACGGAAAAAAAGACGTTCTCTTGTCAGGTCTTTCGACCCTAAATGGTGTTTAATAGAAAAGGAACATGTTCTCAGTCTTTTGATGAATGATCTGCTTCCATATGATACCGAGATTTGTGAGACCAGTAATTTTATATTAAAGAAGGCTTTACGCTGATCTTTGAGATTGGTTAAGGGAACCAGGTCTAAATTTTGATGTTGCGATTAACACTTTTTGAGTGGTATGCTGTGTTTAGCTTAATATATACTCAATCTTTCAAAAGCTAGAGACATTTACAGCCACTACAGCTTGATTAAAGTTAAACTAGGCATGGGGTTCATGCTTCCATGAACTCATGTGAAGTCAGTTTAGAGAGCAACGAGTAGGACAAGAAGAGAGAAGATTTCCAACAATCTCCTTCAGATACTCTCTCTTATTTTGCTGATCCATCTGCATCATGTCTTGGTGTTTTTTGAGTCGAGATTGTACTGTACTAGCTGTTTCAGAAGTCTTGAATCTTGCATCCTCACGATACGTCCAAAGAATCTTAGTCTCCTTTTATACATGGTATCAGCAAAGGTTTCTAACTCTTTGTACATGACGTTGTTAGGTGCGATCCACTACTGCCTGTCTTTCTGGTATTTTTTATTGATGCAGATTCTTCCAATTCTTAGTTTGATTTTCTGAAGTCTATCTCTCTGATTATTCATTCAGGAAGAAGAGTGTTTCTGCTGCATAAGTAGCTTCTGATTTTATAACAGTGTTGTAGTTTTTTATTTTTGTGTTTATTGATAGACATTTTTTATTGTGAGTGTACCAAGTTAATTTTTGAACTTTGGCTAGTTTATTCTTATTTGGATCAAGGTTTTTTTCGTTTACATTGTTAGTTACTATTTCTCTGAGGTATTTAAATTGTGTTACTATTTTGATTTCATTACTGTTTACGTTTACTTTTAATTTGTTGGTCTTAGGGGCATAACTTCTGTTTTTTAAATGAAATTTTAATGTCAGTTTTATTTGCAATATTTTGAAGTTCTATTATCTGTGATTGAGCTTCGTGGATATTGTTTGCTAGCAGTGCCAAGTCATCGGTGAAATTAAGGCAGTTTGTTTGGATTTTTCGCCCTATTTTTACTTTCGGGGGTATCTTTTGAGCCATTCCTTCATTACCATTTCTAGAGCACAGTTGAATAATAATGAAGAGGCCTCATCACCTTGAAAATAGGTGCAGTCCTATTTTTATCTCAAAAGATTCTGAGAGCTTGCCTTTGAATTTTACTTCACTTAGCATTTGTGAAGGTCAGTTTCATCATGTTTATTAATTTGATATGTAGTCCAAGGTGTCTTAGAATTTCTAATAGGTATTCTCTATGGATGCAGTTATAAGCTTTCTTGAAAAATAGAAATTTTATCACAATGTCTGTTTCTTTTGCTGTTGTAAACCATTATTGTCTTGAGAGTCATGATCTGGTATGGACAGGTTCTCCAGGGTATGCAACCTCCCAGATATCCTCGTAGTTCTTTTTCGAGTTGTAGACCGATCCTGTTAAGGATAATTCTTAAAGGAATTTTGTATGTTGTGTCTAGGAGTAAGATTCCTCTGTAATTAATTGTTAGGCCCTCTGTTTTGACCTCTTTTTTATCTAGTGGATGGAGGAGGGCTTTTGTCTGGTAATTATTCTTTGATCCAGATAATGACAAACTGTTGATGAACAGCATTGCTTGCTGATTTTCCTGCATCTCTACAAAAATCTGATCTGCTGCTGCTTTGTAATTTTTCATCTTATCCAGTGCTTGGTAGCCTTCTTTTATTATGGGAGGGTTAATATTGTTTTCTGGTAGTGTTATTATTGGGGTGCTGATGTTGAAATTTAGGCATTCTGTTGGTTCTTTGCAATTTAGGAGTTTATTAAAATATTTAGCTAGCATTTCCACGTTGTCTTTATTGTTATGGGCCAATTTACTGTTTTCATTCTGTATTAGTAGGGTTGGGGGTACACGTAAACTACTGTTGTGAAATGTTGGTTGAGATTACATATTCTTCTTCAAAAAAACATTTTTATTTTCATGTGATTTAATAATGATAATGGAATTTAATTTTGACTTTTTTATTTTACTTTTTATTTAGTTTTTTTTTTTTTAAATCACTAGTTTGTAAGTAACTTGGGAGTTTAGTAATTTCATATTTTTTGTGTTAATTATTGAGAATTTAATTATTTGTAGTGGATTTACTTCTCATTTATTTGTTAACATCTGTGTAGTTAAAAATTATTTGTATTGAAAGTTACTGTTAGTTTAAAAAGAATGCATTTGTTTTATTGTTACAGTACTATAATGCTGAAGTTACTGGGTTGTCTAAAAAGACTTGTGTAGTGAGGTTTCTTGAATATGGAAACTTTGAAGAAGTTCTACAGGATGACTGTATTCCTATTGCTGAGGTTTGTAGGAAATTTTTCTTTTTAATTGATGATTTTATATTTGCAAATAACATTTTTTAATTTTTTTTTTTAATGTTAAATAATAGAGTTTAGTAGTGGTACTGTGTTAGAAGTAGTAAAGTTTTCCATGTAATATTCTGTTTATCATTGAAAATTCTTTTTTAAATTTATTAATATAAAAAATCACTAAAATATTTTTCTTCTTCTTTGATTATAATTTACTTCTGTATTTTGCAAATTATTTTCCATGTTAGTTATAATGTGGTAATTTGAGACAAGTGTTTTTGTAATGTTGTGGGTTGGTCTGTTTCCCAACTTCATTTATCCTCTGTAAGTTGCTTGATGGTTTTTTATTATTCTTTTTGGAAATGCATAATAGAATTTAGAGTGCCTCATTAGACTACTGTTTCCTATTTTTAAGTTTCTGATTTGATTTTCCTCCCATAATTGTTGGGATAATTGTTCACATCAATAGGATATGTTTTTATCTTAGTTTAATGTGTTGATCCTATAAATTTACCCAGTGGAGTTAATCATTACAACCTACCATTGGTCGATTACCTTGCATGATTTGAAAAGTAATGACTTTATGAAATTTTGTTATTCAAAGCTTTATTCCATAATTTTTTTTACTTTTATAGATCAAATATTTTTTTATAAATCTTAGTTGTTTCTTTATTAGAAAATGTTGTAAGAGGACCATAAGAGATGGGCTGTAAACGAGATCTATTTTCTGTTGAACAACAAACATTGATCTAACAATAACAAACTTATCAAATAGAATTCCTGATAAATCTAAAATATTCAATAACCACCAGAAAAAAGAATATTCAAATCATCATCTAGATTCAAATAAACACAAATTAAAAGTAAAAAAAAAGATGTTATAACAAAATTAAAAAATTCTTAAAAACCATATAGAATTAAAAACTAAAATTAAAAAAAACAAATGTATTTCTCATTATTGAAATAGTCTCTATATTCCTCTGTACCATCCTTTTTTATTTATAGTTTCTATAGAAAATCATACAAAAAGTTATTTTTACTTAGTGAAGTTACTTAAACAATTATTTTCAAATAAAATGTCCAATTCCCTTTTAAAATTTTATTCAAAGTTTTTCCATAAAAATTTTGTATCAATTAATGGTGATTAAGTGAAACATTAAACGGTTTCCCATCTCTTAAATTTTGTTCAGGGAAGGGGCTATCTCATTGATCAGTTTCATGTAATTAATTATGTTTGATTATGCGTGAATGAGCTGATGCACACAGAGACTATTTGTCGGCTTGATATAATCAGGTTGGTGCCAGATCACCATTCTAATTGGAGAAACTGGATCAAATGGAAAATTTGTAGAAAACGTATAACTTACCTTGCAAAGGAAAGAATTGCTGAGGGGATTTAGGGTTCTGCTTGGGTTTTCCCGCTTTAAGTTTTGTTGTTGTTGTATTATATTATTTATATTTTGCAGTTGATTTTGTTTTGTGTTATGTGTTAGTGTTTATAGTGATATCAGACTTTGCCTGGAATGTAGGGTTCTGGACAATGTTGGTCATGTGCAGTACGTCTGTCCCCGGTTTGAGTTTGCGCGTGACAGAGTGGTTAGGGAACTTGAGAGATTGCACTCAAGCCTTGATTTAAGGGTCAATTGGAAGATCCGGGCTGAGTGGCAGGTAGTTGCTAGCTTCCTGCGTACCATTGCATCTTCCAGGGTTGCGGAAGGAGTGTAGAAGG
>JAAAKQ030154574.1:0-12872 GCA_010016005.3 Zanna intricata | reverse complement strand
GAAACGACTGGCACTGGATAAGGAATCTTGGAGAGCTGCATCAAACCAGTCAAATGACTGAAGACAAAAAAAAAAAATATATATATATATGAAAAACAAACAAATTTTTAAACCAATAATACTACCAAAATTTGTACAACATTGTGGTTTTATTTTCTGTAATTTTGTGTGAATTTTCAGTGAAGAATTAATGTAAAAATGGTTATTTGAACTAAACTTGGTTTTCAGACAAGGTAAAGTTTTACAATGATGAACATAACTTGATTCTTACATGGGGAGATTTAAATAACCATAAAATTGTATACAAGAACACACAGGACAGCCAAAAAGTAATTTTTTGCTTAATGTAATTCAAAATTAAATACCTATGCCATCACGCACTGTAAAGCTGGATATGCTATCAAACATGAGTGATTTTTTGACAAGCTGGTTTCTCACTGCATTTAATATGGTGAAAAAGGCTTGAGCATTGAATCCCCAAGCCTTTTTAAATAACATTTCTAAGACATTGAATCAGATGGATGGCCCACTATCACAGATGTTGCACACATGTGATGTAACTCCATTAGAATCTTCTGCTGAAATTAGTCTAATGAATATAATTCAAGCGACAGATACAGTTATATCAAAGACTGCAAGTATTGCTACTACTGAAATAATTTCTTCCATGTTTAATTTCAGACCCAAGGGTACCCCACAACATTGCAGTTTACTAATACTTCACAAAAAAACTGCTGAATTTTGCAGAAAATATCTCAATTCACATCTATTAATAACAGAATAATTATACATATATTAAAAACAGAAGTTTTGTTCTGTTTATGTAAAAACATTTATATGTAATTGGTTTTTAGAAGTAGATATAAAAATACTTTTGGGTTTTTTTTTTTGGGGGGGGGGGTGAGGAGGGATTAAATAATTTCGTTTAAATGATGATAGTAGATTTGTGAATATTCACTTCTCAGGCAGATATTTTTAATCCTAATTTATTTTAACATCTCTTGTTGATGTCATAGTGGTCCACATGATTAATAGCTATCTCAATGGGTAATTTGATTCGATAGTTCAAGGATCAGCCAAACTAGTTTTATGTTAACACTACCAGCTCCTTGGTACTATTGCAGGCCACATGTACGGTGGTTCTCATTAACAATATGTATAATGGCTTGTAATTCATGAATGTATTAAAGGTATATTTGTTGTTATATGAAGGGATGCTGCTCCAAATCATGAAAGTTGTACTAGATATCTATAGTCAGAACATCATATTATCAACCAATTTTATTCTTGAATTACTACTCAAACCTAATTTACCACTGAATCTAACTAGAATAAAATTTGCTGGTTACAAGATAAACTTTAAACTTGGACCAGAAAAAAGGATTTGTTCCTTTATATATCTCAAACTATTTTAAACAATTCTTCACATTATAATGGAAAATTCCCACATGGGTTTAAAAAAAATTTGAATCTATTTGAAAATTTTTGTCCAATAAGCATATCTTTCTAACCCCATTTTTTTAAAAATATTTTTAAAAAAAAACATTTTTAACAGTATGTATGTTAGATTTTTAAGTTTTTTTGGAAAAATTGCATAATATAATGGTGAGTTGGAAACAACTGAAAGGAAAAATGTAAACATGTTATATACATTAATATTAACCTGGGATAATTTTTAGATTTAAGATTCAATTTTTCTTTCTATCTGGTAGATAGAGAAAGAAAGAAACATAATTATAAAATAAATAATCTGACATGTTATTAAAATAATTTATTACCTGTCACACACGTTCAATTATTAAAGGTTAGAACTTTACTAATGTTAATGTTAGAAAGAATGTCAAATGCAAATTACCACTTATATCGTGACTAAGTTAATAAATTAAAAATAATTTAACACTGTTACATCTGTCTCAATACTTTTGGTCTGGTTTCTTTGCATTATCTCATTGTAATTATATCTCTTGAAATTGTAAAGAAAGCAACACCTGATTAAATAGCCATTTCAACTACTGCTACTTTCTTAAACCTGACTAAAATTTCTTTAAGATGAACATAAATTTAATCTCTATTAAATGATTAATATTCACAACATTAAGTGGCAGACTGTAAATAACCAGTTCCCTCATTTTCAAATGCATAAGCCCAAATCATTGAGGTAATAAAGTAAACAGTTAAATTAAATTCAGTTACTAAAGCCCACATTAAACCTAAACAATTTAAACCTTTCATTTGATAAATAAAATTATTCAAGTGAGGAGGAGTAAGATGGTGAACTACATACCTTACAACCAGATAGATCAACCTGGAACATGTAAGAGAATAATTCCTGTGGGTAAAGATGTTAAATAAAGATCGATAAATTCAGGGACGATCATCCCTTTTCTATAATTTTCTTTTCCATACCTTTCATCTCTTTTTCCTTGGAAAAATACCATAAAAATAGTGTTAGCTACCATCTTAACTTCAATTATGTTATCTTCTAGCAGTCAGTAGAAAGCCATAATAATAGAACAAAGGAGGTGGCAACTTTGTTAATAGGACTGTATGAGGACTGTTTTCTATACAAGAGTTGAACAAAACCATAATTAATAGCTGAGGTGCCTATGCATTAAAGTGAAGTTTTTTATCCAAAAATCTTCAACAATAAAATACCAATGTGACCAAAGAAACTGTAATGTATAAAATTAACTGTATAATTTTCTTTTCAGCAACTTGTACAATTTTAAAAGTAGATCCAATAGGTAAATTAATTGGACATGGTTACTTAATTATCTAACTGTACACTTTACTTATACTTCCACAATATTATAATTTACTTATACAATATTTTTTTTTTTTTAACAATGGTGATGAAAGTACTCTCTAAAACACTAACACACTAAGCAAGTTACATAATAAGAGCTTACTTTGTAATTCTATTTTTTTAGAGAGTAAAATTATTAATTTAATTACAATAAAAGATTCAACATATAAAAAACAATTATATAAACAATATTGTCTTGAGGATATATGTTTATTTTTGTAAAAGAAATCCAGTTCTACATGTTTTAATAAAGGAAAGGAATGGTACTCAAAAAATTCTGTACAATAAAATTTGTATGGATATTACTACTACCACCATTGTCATGACCACCAACACAATAGGAAAATTTAATTCAAATGTAATGATTAATTTTATAAGAAAAGGAATTCATATATCGAAAAGAATATTACTTTAAATTAAAAATATCTTTCATCTTTAAGATTAATTTCTATGATTTTTAACTAGTCTTTTTAAAAAGTATGAGAAGCTTGTAATCTTAAGAATGGCTATTCAAATTTCAGGAAAGATTTCTATCTTATTTCAGGTTACCTTACAACAAATTCTTTGGTTTGGAATGTAATATACACATAAACTGGGTTGGTAGATTTGAATATTTCTTTTATTCCTAGTGTTATGATAACAGATATGCATATTCCTTACAGGGCTAAAAACATTATATATAAAAAAAAAAGGAACTGTTAATAAACTTAGTTAAGCGACATATAAAGTTAGTAGTAAACTTGACACATCTGTCCACCAGGCTGGTCTAGTGGTTAACGCGACATTGCAAATCAGCTAATTTCAAAGTCGAGAGTTCAAGGTTCAAATCCTAGTAAAGGTAGTTATTTTTATACGGATTTGAATACTAGATGATGGATACCGGTGTTCTTTGGTGGTTGCGTTTTAATTAACCACATTTCTCAGGAGTAGTCGTCCTGTGATTGTACAAGGCTACACTTCATTCACATCATCCTCTGAAGTAATACCTTACGGTAGTTCCAGAGGCTAAACAGATAAAGAGAGTAAACTGACACATCCATATCTAAATGATGAAAAAATAAATTCATAATAATCTACCATTTCTTCTTAAAGCAAATATAAAAGATGCTACTTTCCCACTTAAATTTTTGACACATTTATTTAATAAGTGACTTTATTGATTTGAAAATCAAGAAATTTACCATTAAGACTTTCATCTAACAAATAGTGGTCAATTTTTATATTTATGTTTAATTTTGGTTTTAATTCAAAATATTTCTACTATTTCATTTCTACTTAAACATTCATACTCAGTGTAAATTTATCTCTAGTTTTTAGCGAATTGTTAGCTTTCACCTGAAAAAATGATTGATATAATATCTGCATAAATGATATGACCACTCTGATTAAACTACTTCCTAATCCGTTAATGAAAATTGGAGACAAAAATATCCCGACCTTTATTTTTCTCTTTAGTAATTGTTTATTAATTAAATTATCACCCATTTATTTCAGATTACTTGTAAACAGCTGATCTGTTCTTTTTGCTGAGGAGCAAATCATAAATAATTTATAATATTTTAAAATTCCTTTATGTTTGATGTTTCCTTACAGATCTTGCTTAAAAAGATTTATCAAGGAAATTATATGATAAAAAAAAATTTGTTACTGACATTCACCTTCTAAACACATTGTAAAAGTAACAACCATTCAACGGATTTCAGAACAAGTTATTTTTTATAAAACTCTACCAATGGTTGCACATAGTCAACCAGTCATTTCAGTCATAGTCAACAGTCATTTCCATTTGAGATGTTAAGTTTTTTAAAATTAAGAAAAAATTGTTATTGCTAAAAACAATAAAATTTTGGTATTGACAGATTGTTTTATATTATTATTAGAAAGTGATGTTTTATTTATTTTTTAATTGATTAGGAATAGTGATAGGAAGCTCAGCTATACCAGTAGACACTTCAAACATTAATTTGAAGTTTTGTGCCTTGAATATAAAACAGAAGATGCCCAAAAGAGTTGTAGTTATGGCACCACAGAATGAATCAGAGTAGCCGACTCTCACAGCATTGCCCAAGAAAGAAGGAATAAAAAATAAACAAACAGGAAGAATAGTGGGGAGGAAGCTTGTAACAATTTCATCAGCCTTTACTGGCAAACTTAATCAATTCGGGCAATACCAAATTTTGCACTCTGTTCACACCTGCAATCATAGTTTTTATTTCTAAATGTCCACTTTTAGGTTATCATTCACATCTTTTTGCCAGTCTTTGAATCTCCTATCCCACTAAAGGCACTTGACATTTTCAGAGCATCTACATATACTACTTTTATCAGCAATTTTGTTGATTTTAATAAAAAAAATTTGATATAAACACTCAGCTCTAAATTTCAATCACTAATTATTATGAGAAAGTCTATAATCACATCTTTACTGGTATAACATAATACAACTATCTATTGACTTGTAGTTTACACATACTCATAAACTGAAACAGATATAGACCTATAATTAACCACATGTCTCTAACCAAATCACCATATGGACAACACCACTTGGCTGTTAAATTGTCCCATTTCATAATATGTAGTTACTATCTTTTCATGTATTTGTCCTAATTCTATGAGACTGTCTGAAAAAGATTGATTCAGTCAATGAGTATAGTGGTCTGTATGTATTCTTTAAATCTGTGGTTATAAGTTTAATCAAACATAGTGAAGCAATTACAATTTAATTTTTTTACTCCAGAATTATGTGTTTATCAATATATGTTTATTGGTTTTTCATTTGACTGTCTGTACTTGTAATTTTTGTCGCTAGGTTTTTTCCTGTATTTTATCTAATGTGCCAACAAGTGTATGTTGTTAAAAATATAAATTTATTAAACTATATAATTGTTTATTATCTTTTATAGATAAAACTTTATATAATTTTATCGATTATAAGTTATTACCATTATTATCAGCACAGCTTTAAATTTAACTGTTACTCATTGCTGCACAGCCCTGATGATTCAAATGCAATTATAATGGTAGTAGTTACTTTTACTGGATATAAATACTCCTGTTACAAGTTTACTTCAGTAACTGGGGTCCAATTAAACCTCACTGCATCAAAAAAAGTTGAACTGACTGAATGAGAAACAAATTATCCAAACTGTAATTAATCTTCAGCCTACAGCAAGATGGTATAATTTCTGTAGTGAATTTTACGTTCACATAAAATCTTAGTTACATTTTATTTTTATCAAAAAAAAAATTCTAAATATTCTTTTAAGATCATGAGATTGATCTAAGATTTTCCATATATTTTTAAAATCAAAGCAACTCATTATAGGATAATCTAAAATAACATAAAAAAGATTTATTTACAAACATCTCATTAAGAAGATTATAAAGTGTTAAAATAATAAATTACAGCTTTATCAACTAGTAATAAAGAATAATGATAATAAACTGTTACCGTTTTATTATTGCTTACGTATTATAGAAGATAAAATATATATTCAAACTACTTACAGCATCTGTTTTATTTGTATACGTTATTTCACCGCATTCATTATCAACAACCGACGGATCTTTAGGCAAAGCAGTCTGATTAACCATAGCTACAATGGCTACTGACATATTTGTTCTCATAATATACGCATTTGCCATACCAAGAAATAAAAGGAATGTCACCGTATGTCTGGTTCCAAACCATGCTGTAACAGTAAAAATTTTTTTATTAATTTAAATGTAAAAGGAAGGAAAAACATATAAATTTAAATCTATACATTTAGTATAAAATATATACATAAAACACAAAAAATAAAGAAAAAATATAGTAGTAGTAAACTCTATCACAAAAAAGATTAAACTTATTACTCATCATTTGATCATTAAAATCATAACCTACATGTATTAAATCGCAGAACCCATCTGCAGATACTCAAATATCAGTAAAAAAAAAATTAAAGAATAATCAGTAATAAAATTTTAAAAAAGTTTTACTTTTGAATATGAAATGCTAAATCAATATTTATCTTATAAAGATGTTTAATACAATAATAACTAAGTCACATTCAAATAATTCCAATAATATATATTTTTTTATAATTTTCTCCTCTGATGAACATTTTAATTAAATTTTGTTCAAGATCACTTGAAATTATACTTTCAATTTATCTGCTTAATTCTAATTTTTACTTTCTTATATTGTAATCATGTACATTAATTACTTTAGTAGAATATTAACACCAACCCTGGAAATAAAAATATACAACCTTTAAACCTGAAATTTATTTTATATTATAACATTACCAACAATTAATTCTCCCTTTGGTAAAAAAAAAATAATAAAAAATATAAATTAAGTAATATAAATAATTAATTTCTTTGAACTAAAAGAAACAAAATTAACTTTTATTTTTTCCCAGTAATTGCCATCATCTGACAAAGCAATCATCACACAGTCACGTGTCATTACATAATAATTTCTCTACTACTCTATTAATTCTGCCTCAACCTACAGCCAGTTGTGCAATTGTTCATTCATTACTAACAAAATATTAGTAATACTTTTTAGGATAATTTGCTTTGTTGCATTGTAAGTTAATTTAATAAGAAAATAATAATAATATATTCCATGTTAAGAATGGTAATGTAATAACTCCGATGAATCACAACTGAATTTGTTTTTCTTTTTTAATATTTAAAGCGTAAACAGTAGAATCATCTTCATCAAAAATAAAAAAGCACAACAAAAAGCTGTTCTTTGGAATTATGGAAAAAAATATATATACTCGTATATAAAATTTTGTTAAAAAAGGGTAGAATTCAACTTAAGTCTTTTACCATTCAAAATAAAGATAAAACAAATTTTTAAACCATCAAATGTAATAAATGGAAATAATAATTATGGATTGGAAAGATACCACATAAAAACTGAGAATAAATTAACCATGATGGAAGTAAAATTCAAGAGATATGAACTAAATAAAAAGAACAAAAATTTTGAAAATAAACACACAAATACATACAAGTATATTTAAATACACCATATAAGAAATTTAAAGAGCTACCACAAAATAAAATATTAAAAAACTTATTGCAATTCCCAGACAAATGCGTTCATAGATATTAAAAAATTAATTCTGAGCAATACAAATGCAAGGTAAAACATTTGCAAAACATAACCTGTGAAAATATGCATTAATTGATAATAATTAGGATAAAATACCATAATTAAAAAAAAAAAAAAAAAAAAAATTGTACAATGATTTTAAAAAAAATTATCATAAAGAGTAAACTGAAGATTCTCCCAGTTTTTCATCGTAGTTACAGACACCTCTATAATAAGAACAATAAAAACATTTATTATATTTAATAGTAAATTGTAATTAAACCATGCATTTAGTAAATTTAAATTTTAACAAATTTTATCATTAACAATTTAATTCAATATTATTTATTTTACGTCTCCGAAAGATCGGCGATGGGTAGTTCCGCCGATTTTGAGGTAGAGATACGGATGAGTTGGGATGTTCCACAAGGTTCAGTGTTGAAATCACACTGTCCTGTCCAGTCCATCGCCCTTCCCGTTGAGGCAGCCTTTACCAGGTTTGCCGACGGCGAAGTCGGGGGTGATGGATACTGGGGCGATAAACATTATTGTTTCGCGTCTGCAGGACGTCACGTTTCGCCGGAGATGGCCTAAGTGATCGTAATCTCGGATAGGCGTCAGCTGACCCCGATTTTATTTAGAGTCGGTACCAAGAAGAGATGATTATGCTTTTCGCAGCACCTGCTTGGGCAAGCAGCCTGCGGTATAAAAGCTACCGCTATATTTTGTTGAGGACAAAATACCGCGGGTGTTAAACCAATTGTCGTCCTTGCATCAGAACGTCAGCTACGTTACACTGCGAAGAAATCGGGTGAATTGACTGCCCAGCGTAGGAGGGGGTATGAGAGGACAGGTGGGATGAGACAGCAAATGGACGGCATACGCACGATCTCTTTTCAGACAAAAGGGCGGTAGGAGACGCCGCAAGTTTCTTCCCGAACCGGCATGTGACTCAGTTCCTTTCGAGGTGTGGCCTTTCGGGACAGGCTGACTCGATTTGGCTCGATTGACTTGGATTAATGTCCTCAATGTATGGTATCTGATGATGGATATCATGTGTTATACGTCTGCTCAAAATATGAGTTAAGGCTTGCACAGGTAGTCAGAGAGCTTGGGGGTACTGGTTCGAGTTTGGATCTGCAGGCTAAATATGAGTGACGCACTATTGAAAGATTTTTAAGGTTTTTGCGCTCGAAAGGGCTGCAGAAGGTGTTAATGTATAATAGTAGCCTGGGTGGCTATGCTAATAAAGCATCGTGTGGATGCTTTTCCGCCTAGTAGGCGCATTCGGAAATTGTGGTCAAGAAATTGACAACAAATTTGAGGTAGTTGTTGGGTATGTTCATGGGTTGACTGGTAATTTGGTTGCTTTGGTATGGCAGGTCAAAACTGCGATATTGCGAACAATTTTTGAGGGTATGAAATTAATATTTTGTTACAGCTCAATTTGTGAATTTTTATTTATAAGTTTTTTGAATTGGTTTAGGAGTTTGAAAAATATATTTTGTTATTTGATGGGTTTTAACACAGATAGAAATGTCTTACGAAGCATTTGTATCGGTGCCATCCTATAAAGGCCGTACTGATGACTGAAATAAGTAATCGGGTACTTGCCGGTACATGCCGCAGGTGGCAGGAGCGATGGGATCAGTCTACGAAAGGAAGATGGACCTACAAACTGATCCCAGTTCTCCAGAGATGACTGTGCCAAAAACACGAGGAACTAGGGTACGGATTGACCCAGTTCCTTACCGGTCACGGTATTTCAAGGCACATTTGTGCGCGCGAACGCTGAGACCTTTCGACGAATGCGATTACTGCGGGGAAGACAGCGCAGAACATATGGTGTTCGTGTGCGATCAGTTCATACAGTTGAGAATTCAGCGTGCTTACCCCAGAGAACATTAAGACTATGCTACATACCGAACGATCGTGGTACGCGGTGTCCATGATGTTGTTTAAGATCGTCCAAACAAAGTTAGCGGACGATTCCACTAGTGAAGAAGTACCTGCGAGTTGCTCTTTGGGAGGTACCTGCATCAAGGTCGAGGTTACAAAAATAAAACGATATTAAAAAAAAAACCACAGGATCTTGATAGGTTCGAGGTGTAGGGCTAGAAATGGAGGTGCGGCTGGAGACTTGACACATGCTCTGATAATATACCATAAAATGGGCTCGGAATTCCTTGTAGTAGAGGTGGTGTTTTAGTGGATAGGCCTGCAAGGATGAATCCCACACCACTATGGGCTACAAGACCACATGGTGCCTATAAAACATTTTCCCTCCTCCTCTAGCAAAAAAAATATATATATATATATATTTATTTAATTATAATTACAACAACGAATAACAATTACAAACAATTTTAATTATTTCTTTTAAAAAAAACCCATTAAATAAATTATCTACTAAGATTATAAGTATATGATGATAATGATGGAGTTGTTGATAATAAAAAGGAAGAGATGCATGATACGATTGTTGGGAGGTGTTGATGACGCTAAAAGTGATGAAGGAGTGGTTGTTGTAATGATGACGTTCTTGATAGCTTTTCTACATATTTAACATGCATACACCAATATATGAAAATGCAATAAATTTCAAGACACATTTATTCTATAGTTTGATTTATGTTTTTCATTCCGTTATGTCTTTCAAACTTAATAAATAATTTATTTGCTACTAACATCTGTTAATTATCAAAATGGATTGAACATCTGTTAACATAAATAATAAAATATGTAGTTTATTATTATTCAAATATTTAATTACATTAGAAAAATAGCAAATATATGAAATCTAACATTCATTAATATGTTAAAAAATTTCTAAAAAAAAGATTATTACAATAATATAGAAGTTTTGTATGGTTTTTCAGTGACCTGATCTACACTATCATTAATTAATAATGATGCTGGCAGGAATACCACATTTTTCAAAATAAGAACAAAGTTATGCTTTTTTAATTAAAAGAATAACCATAATATTTCAACAAAGAATTGTGCCAACAGTTAAAATGCATAATAAAAAAGTATTACCAAGAGACCAAAGACATACACTGCAACAGATGAAGTGTGCATTTTATTTATATATATTGCAAAGCCAACTCTGATTAAGATTATTTTAAAGTTATTTTTAATGTTCCATTTTATATTTAAAATTTATGATATTTAAATAAAATGTTTAATTTCTTTACTCATAATCTAGATTAATCCAAATACAACAGTGAAACATTGATGAAGAAGTAAAATAAATCAAATTTAAAATAAAATTAATATTATAATCTCTTTGCTAACACGTTACATCATACCAAAACAAAAGCTTTAATAAATAATTAAATTGCAAGAATAACACTCACAGAAGAGTTTTTTTGTTCTGCTCATTATTTTTTCCTAAAATATTTTCATTATAAATTTATTAGAACATATCTATATATTGAACATATATATACAAAACAAAACATAAATATAAAATTCATTTGTAATATGTTTTTCCAGTGAGCCCCTGTTTTGACAAAATGTTGTGAAAAACATATTATTTATCTATAATATACATAATATGACTATAGCCTAGTTATAGTCACAATGTAGAATAAATTGGAATCAGTCTACAAAAGGCAGATGGACCAACCGACTGATCCCAATTCTCCAGAGATGGCTGTGCCGAAAACATGGGGAACAACCAGTATTTACGCTGGTAAGGATTCTTACCAGTAAAACCTGGAACTGGGTATTCCTTACCAGTCAAGGGTATTTTGAAGCAAGACTCTATGTATGTATGTATGTATGTATATATATATATATATATATATATATATATATAGAGAGAGAGAGAGAGAAATATCAGACTATAAAATCAAATCAGATAGGCAATTTAAATAGACTAGCTTTAAATAACTTTATGCAACTGATTTGGGACTGTGTCTAATTGTATCGGAAAAACACTTACATACACTTAATTATATGACAGATAAAAATATTATTCATTAATTCCACAAACACAATATAGCAACAGTAAAAGTAACTTGATAACATAGAACTCTAGAATATTTCTAGATAAAACAAAACTATGAAATTTTACTCCTAAAATAAACGAACAGATAATTATATCAAGCCCAACTAGAACCTCCTTTTGTATGAAAAGTAAGAATGATGTTACCACTCCACAGTGGAAGACAGCAGAATGAATTTTTGATTGTTACTTAAATTAGATTCACAACATTCTCAATAAACAAAAAAAATTATGGCCGTTTCTAAAATTATTTTCTGATACTGACCGATGATTATTGATACAGAAATAAACTGGAAAACAAAATAAAAAATAAGGTGATCTGAATATAGTTTCAATATAAATAAATATAATTTCAATAACTGAAATCACCCAGATTTCAGTTATCTGGGTGATTCTGGGCTGTATTTTTATTTCTGTTAGGATTGCCTTGAACAACAATGGTTTATGTTTTTAGTATTATTCTAAAAGCATTGCTAAATATACTCATTTAATACTATGTCTTAAGTATTATTTATTTTGATAATTACTGTTCATTGTTAATTAAAAAAAAAACAAATTTTCTTAAGTATATTTCTAGCATAATCTTGTTTCTCAAATTATTTCATTAACCATTTTGTTTGTTTTGAAGAGAAAGCTTTACTAACAGGAACTAACAAAAAAAAATTATCCTTACCACAGTTAATAAGAACAGTTTAAACAAATTTCTATTCGTCAATCCCTGATTTTGAAATATTACTACAAACATATCAAGATATAAAATGTCCTGTATTTACAAAAAAAAATATTTGTCCCTAACTGAAATTCTTTTTTAGATGAAAATCATGTTTTACTTCCCTTCACAGTTTTAGTTTATTTGAATGATATAACACAAAATTACTGACCGGTGCTGTATTGCTCTGGTACTGAATAACAGTACGGCTGAAAAGTTCGTAGGCTAACGTAGAAAAAATCTTTTTTTT
>JAAAKQ030154519.1:2072-12874 GCA_010016005.3 Zanna intricata | reverse complement strand
GGATGTATAGAGTTCATCCATTTTTTCCATAAGTTTTTTTTGTCATAGATACTTTTCATCTTTTGTTTTAAAATAGTATTAGGTAGTTAGTGTATGGAAATACGATAATAGTCTAAATAATATCATTATTTTATTAGATATGGTCCTTTTTATATTTTAAAGAAAATCAATCATTATAATTTCTGTAATCAATCAGTTTGATCTCTTATATCAAATAAAGGGAAAAAAGGGGAGAAAATATTATTTATGAAAAATAAACATTCATCCTTAAACACTATTTGGTATTAAAATTGTAATCATATTAAATTTAAACATAAATATGTAATTCAAAATTCAAATTATTGTATATCTAATGAATGTATTAAATTATGTTGACTTAAGCTTCTTATAATTACATTTTTTCAGCATACCAATGACTCGTGCATCAGTTTCCTGCTAATGAAAGAGTTTAACTTGGAATTAAGGAGAATTTTATTCGTTTATCTAGAAACAATTCCTGATCTGGAAGATTTAGGTCAAGCTCTAAAAAAATATAATGTAAATAACTTGTTTTATCTTTTTAATAAAGAAATAATCTTAAAACAATTTTTAATATTTCATTGTTATTATTGAAAAAAAAAATGGAAAATGAAATGTCAAATGAAAAAAAGATGAAATTTTGTGTTCCTTTAATCGTCCTGTTATTTTTTTAATCGTTTTTACAGAAACATTACTATTGTAGAAGTGTATTGTTCAGCCTAACCTAGATGTCATTGTTACAGAAACAGTTCTAACCTATGAAGTGTTACCATGAAAATTGTGTGTAAGGTTACTGAACAGTAACCTTATAAAGTGTTATTGTTCAGTTAACACAACCGTCCACCCATCCCATTCTAGGAACTTTATAAGGTAGCTTCTTTCTTGGTGATAACTAAATTTACCTCATCCTCACTTTTTTCCCTCTGGGAATTTTCAACAACACATTACTTTATTATAATTTTAAACATTCAATTTAATTTTTATACTCCAACTTGTTGAATGCGATATTATTATTATTATTCCATATTATTTATATTTAAATTAACATAATAGACTTATTTAATAAAATGTAATATATGTTTTTAGTCTTATTTAAAACAAACATTCCCAAATGAATGTTCACTTTACACCAATTTGACAGTTGTGTGACTTGACAAGAAATAATAAAGGTATAAGGATAATATATATTCATGAAAAAAATTAAAAATTCTTTAAAAATTTATGAAATTTTTTTTATTAAATAGTAATCTGGCCAATGAAATTGTTAAGCAATAAACTCGTATGGTATTGGTGCTAACATTATAGGCTTTTCTTCTCCTACTCTTACAATGTGTGCAGGTCGAGGTTGAGCAGGCTAGAAAAAAAAAAAAAAATCAAAAAATTAGTAAATTACTGGCAAAACAGAATATAAAAAGAACAAACACAAACAAACAATTAAGACAAACAACACAAACACAAATAATTAGGAGATTAAAAAAAAACTTTTTTTAATCTAGAACCACCGTTAAGGTATATCTTCAGAAAATGAGATGAAAGAATTGTAGCATCTGTGAAAAATGCTATGTCTGACCGAGATTCGGACCCGGGACCTCTGGATGAAAGGATCTCCGCTATACTAGTCAAACTTAAAAATTTTAAATAACAATTGCATTAATTGACACTGAAAAAAAATAATTTTGATGAAAAGAAAATTAAAATCCACCCACCCCTTTGCTTGGTAGGTGCGAAAAACCATTTATGTTAATACCTTTTTAAATTTCAGTATAATAATAATAGCTGCTATAAAATTACTTCTTAAACCATTTGAAATAATCATACATAATCTGTGAAATTATTTAAAAAAATTTTTTTTTTAATGAGACGATGTAGCTTGACACCTCATGATTTTCCGTACTTTCTGAGCGTAGGGATGGGGGGGGGGCAATACTTTAAATTTCTTTCCACCAAAAACTTCATTATTTTATTTGTTATCAATTAATATAATTAAATGTTACCATTACCTTTTAAGATTTTTGAGTTGGGGTATGTATTACCAGAGAGGGTGGGTTCCACCCCTTTGAAAAGTAATTTTAAAAACGTTCTCCCTGAGAATGAAACAGAAAACAATGGAACTTATAGCTTTTGAATAATTAATGTGGTAAAGTTCATTTTTCAAATGATCACCCAGTATATAAACACTTTTAGTTAATTTTTACTCAATTTATAAATTTCTTGGAAATTTACTTTCAGCAACAAAAAAATATTTTTTTAAATAAATGAATTGAATATGTTAAAAAAAATATAGCTTCTTTCTTGAGAGACAGATTAACGGGATGAGAAATCAATTTTTCATTTCAATGACTTAAATTAATCTTTTTAATGCAAAAAAAAAATACCTGTGCTTATTGTAACAATTAACTGGCTTTTTGTTTGGTTCATTTCATTATGAAACAAAAAGTGTCGTAATTTATAATCATTACACTATGTAAACGTCAAAGAATATAATTGAAAAATTTAGATTTTTAGATTTCAACAGACATATCCATTTTGACTAGGTTTTGATATAACGTCTGTATGTATGTATGTATGTATGTATCTTGCATAACTCAAAAAAGATTAGCCAAAGAATGCTGAAATTTTGGATTAAGGGCTGTTGTAACATCTAGTTGCGCAGCTTTTGTTTTGATTGTAAAGTGTCAAAAAAAAGCCCAAAATCAAAAAAATTGAATTTTGGACTTTTTCTTAATCTTAATTGCAGTAATAAGCCCTCATTTAGAGCTTTTCAACGATATATCACAAGGTTCCAGAGTTATAGTTATAGTTAGAGTTATGATTCTCTGGTTCCAGAGTTATAGCCGAAAAAAATTTTAACTAATGAAATATTTGGATCTTACAAGCGGAAAGCACACTCTTTCAAATCTAACTTCATATAAACCATATTACTTAAATATATCGATTTATTAAATAATAAGTATTATGTTTGCATCAAAAAGTACACAAATCTGTTTGATACTTTACAATATTTATAGTTGTGATACATGAAACCTGCACCTGCGATCAAAGAGGCACAAATCAAGTTACTATTTCTGAAATTAATGATCCTCATACACCTTAGTAAGCATTACAGTATCACTTGAAAGCTGAATAACATCTCAATTTCAATGATTTGGGCAAGCTGATATGCAACAATACATGCAGGTTATTAAAAAAAGGAAACAACATAACATTTCAATCATTATTTTCCTTTGTAAGCAAAGAAAACTTATTCTTGATAATAGAAATTACAATTTCCCATGGACAAACATTCATGTAAGGCTATCTACAACCATTAACAATTACATAATGTAGCATAGTTCTAAAACAATCATTTGTTAAATTACTAGCTTGATAAGAGCGTAGACCTAATTCACAAAAATTTGGTTATATAAAAGATCGTTCTTAAAAACAAAACAGATTTAGACAGTTGTTTTTTTTTTTAAATGTATAACTTTTTTATTATTATAGTAAGTTGGTAAAGATTATCCCAAACTTTATAAAATTAATTTGAAAAAACTAATATTTACCCGACGTACATGATTTAAATCTCATTCACATTCTGAAATTTGAAAATATAAACTCACAATGTTTATTTATTCATATGAATCGCTGTTTAAATTTATGTGTTGAATTACAACATAATCCATGCAGTTTGAGATATGGAAAAAAGAAAACAAACATTTGTAGACATTTATAGAAATCTTTATTCTCATCCCAGTGTGTGAACAACCTCATCCCAGTTTGGCCACATTGTTTGTAAGACATCTAATATGTATATATTAAAAAATTTAATTTTTTTTCTGTAAAAATTTCAGCTTACGAAATCTAATTTAAATACATGCCTGCGTGACGACTGTCCCTAGAAATATAAAAGTTTTAATAAAAAATATTCTGAATTTTAGTTTTCCTCAAAACAATTTTATTTATTCGCCAAAATTGATTTTCTTACATTCAAAGTATTCCTTTTTAGATTTTTTTGTCAGTGCTTTTATCTATCATTGAAGCATCTCTGCAACAATTTCCAGTATGCCATTTAGCTCCTTCAATAATTGTCTTATCTCCTCAATGTTAACAAAACTTATTTTCATGGTACTTCTAAGCTTAGGAAATAGAATGAAGTCAAGAAAGAAGTCACAGGGGGGCATGTCTGACAAATACAGAGGCTGGGGCACCATAATGGTGTTTTTTTGGCAAAACCTTCATGAACAACCAGTGAAGTATGAGCAAGGTGCATTTTGGTGGTGCAATTATCATGAATTGTCTCGACACAAATCCTTGTGTTTTCTTTGTATTGTTAAATGCAAAGAGCGTAGAACTTCCAGGTAGCAGTCCTTACTGACACCTTGATAGCGACTCGGAAATTGTCCATAGTCATTTTCTTAATTATTCCAACAGAAAATTGAAAAAAATATAAAGTCAAGTAAATCAATAACAGTCATTGGATACTGATGTGCTGGAGCGTCCAGGGCAAGCAACATCTTCAATGTGTTCACGGCCCTTAGAAATTTTTCTTCCACTTGTAAACACTTTTTTTATTCATATTAGAATCTCCAAATGCAACATTTCTAATAGAGTGCTGCACTTTATTCCATTCTTAAAGCCAAATTTAATGCAAATTCTTTGTTTCATCTTTGCCACAAATTAAAAATCGCTGACCAAACCCCAAAGCACGTGTAACCTTTTCGACAACCAACAATAAACTAAACATCCAATATGGCTATCAATGTAAACATACTTTAGTGTACAAAAAGAATTATGACAACTGGATCTATACAGCCTGGGAAATTTAAAAATTCTGTGATTTTTTTTATCTGGTTTAAAATTTTTTAGCACTAAAAATTCCAAAGCAATTAATTTTATTTATAAGCATTATTTCAGAAAAATTATTTCATCAATGGTTTTTTCTCAGATGGGAAAAGAAGACCATAAAAATTAAAAATTTCATCATTAAATACGCTCATAAATAATATTGCAATACAGTTTTTGGCTAAAACTTGATGAAATAACAGTGAAATGAGAGGCGTATTACTGTGGTAAAATTGTCATGAATTGTTTTGACTCAAATCCTTGTGTGTTCTTTGCACCGATAAATGTAAACAGCATAGAACTTCTAGGTAGTAGTTGTCCTTGTTGAGTCCGATAATGAAAAGGAGTTCTAATGAAAAGGCCCATAGTAATTTTTTTCACTTTTTCAACAACATCATCAGACGTTGATGTGCTGGGACATCCAGGGCACTCATAACCTTCAATGGGTTCACAGCCCTTGGAAACTTTTGTACCGCTTGTAAACGCTTCTTTTATTCATATTAGAATCTCCAAAAGTAACATTCAACATTTCTAATGCAATGCTGCACTTTATCCCATTCTTAAAGTCAAATTTAATGCAATTTCTTTTTCATTTTCATTTTCTCAACACATTAAAAATCGCCGACCATACAAAAACATGAATAATCTTTTCAACAACCAAACATAAAATAAACATCCAATATGGCTATCAATGTAAACATACCATATGGACAAGTAAACGAACACAACAAAAAATAATAGTGATAATTGCATTTATATAGCCTGGGAAATTTAAAAATTGTCTATTTTTTTATCTTTTGTAGAATTTATTAGCACAAAATTTCAAAGCAATTAATTTTATTTACAAGCATTATTTCAGAAAAATTATTACATCAATGGTTTTTTCTCAGATGGGAAAAGAAGACCATAAAAATTAAAAATTTCATCATTAAATATGCTCATAAACATTGCAGTACAGTTTTTGGCTAAAAATTCACAAACAGTAAAATGTGAGCAGGTGATCAACTGTGATTTACTGTGATCAACTGTCAAATTGTTTTGACACAAATTCTTGTGTGTTCTTTGCACCAATAAATGTAAAGAGCGAAGAACTTCCAGGTAGTAGTTCTTATTGACTACTACCTGGAAGTAGTAATCACCTTGATAGTGATTCGGTTGATTGTCCATAGTCAACATCTTCAATGTGTTCACTCACGGCCTTTGGAAACTTTTGCACCGCTTGTAAACGCTTTTTTTTTATTCATATTAGAATCTCAAAAAGCAACATTCAACATTTCTAATGCAGTGTTGCACTTTATTCCATTCTTAAAAGGCAAATTTAATGCAAATTCTTCGTTTTATCTTCTCAACAAGTTAAAAATTGCTGACCATACCAAAGCACATCTAACATCTTTTCGACAATCAACAATAAACTAAGCGACCAATATGACTATCAATGGATAAATATACCTTAGGGGCAAGTGTACAAACAAAACGAAAATAATTATGATAATTGCATTTATACAGCCTAAGAAATTTAAAAATTCTGCGTATTTTTTTATCTTGTGTAGAATTTTTTAGCACTAAAAATTTCAAAGCAATTAATTTTATTTACAAGCATTATTTCAGAAAAATTATTACATCAATGGTTTTTTTTCAGATGGGAAAAGAAGACCATAAAAATTAAAACTTTTCATCATTAAATGTGCTCATAAATATTGTAATACAGAAAATTAATTTTAGTAATAAATTAATTTTTACTAATATTAACGTCTTGAACTGTTACACGAATAACATATTTCATTCATTCATAAATAAATTAAATTTTTGTATAAAAGACTTCATTATTAACATTAATGTTTTAATTACTTCTTTGAACGGATACCAATTTAACATTTTATGGAAATATATAATACATACATATATAAAATATATTTTAAAAATTAATCAACTTTTCAATCAATGATAGAAACCATTCGATAGAAAACACATCATGTATTGTTAATTGAAAAAATACAAATTAGATCTTAATGCAATATCAAATAATTTTTTTAGTTTATTCAAATTGTGGTGTTATAAAAGAACTCTTTTACAGAAATACAGTTGCATCACACTGTAAACATTTCATTTGTAATGTGTTATCTGATTTGACAGAAATAATTATGATATTAAAATATAATAAAATATTTTTTTGAAGCAAATTTTTTTCATTTTTACAGTGTCTAAATATTATTTACTATTTTACTAAGGAATTTGTCTGACCTTATGCAATGCTCACTGATCATATTACAAATACAAACAAATTTTTATTATCAAGTTTGGGGAAACCACCTACACAGTTAATAAAAATTAAAACTATTCACAACAAAATGCAAGATTAATATTTAATGCCAGCTGGTAGATTACATTGGTCAACATAAAATTTGGAACTGAAAAGGACGTATATGTTCTATGTAGTATTTTATATGCTAAATCTGAATATGTCATCCAAAACAAATCATTATGTAATGTTCATAAGTTAAATCCCTAAGTTTATTTTTTGCATCATTCATGAAACAATACACATAAATTAGTATGTCTGTATGTTTGCCTATTCACATCTGATTTATATTGTGGTACATGCTGTAGACCATTTGTTCTGAAAGTGGCTGATGGTGCCCTCTTACAGGCGCTGGAGCCTTCGGGAGGAGTGGTAGAAGACCCACAGAAAATTAGGGAAGTTCAGGGGATCTAGGAAGATAAGAGCAAATAAAAAAAAAAAATGGCAAAAATTATGTTTTTCTGATCTTTCAAACTGAATTAAATACCTAAACTAGTACAAAAAATTAAAAATTACCTATATTTTATAAATAAATTATCGTATAAAAAATATTGTATTTTACCTACTTTTTGCCAGTATAAGAGGCATGTTTTTAAAGTAAGTACCGTTTTGAAATCAAGCCGATGCAACGCTGCGGTCGGTGTCTTGCACATGTGCATTGTGTACCTACATCTGTTGGCAAGCCACAGACACCATTACGACCAAAATCGATCATGTTTACATTTACTTTTGCGTATTCAAAATGCCTCTGCCAATTGTGAATCCCACCGACTGTCAAATGCGTGCTGTTATTCGTTTCTTTGTGTGTTAAAAGGCAAAAAACTGGTTGAAATTCACCGTCAGATTTGTGAAGTCTATGTACAAAACATTATGTGATGGTACGGAAATGGGTTAGAGCTTTCAAGGATGGCCGAACAAACATTCATGACGAGGTATGTAGAGGGTGACCTTCAGTGATCACAGACGATTTGGCGCAAAAAGTCGAAGAAAAAATTAAAGAAAACAGATCCTTCACGATTTCTTCATTATCATTGGAGTTCCCTCAAGTTTCAAGAAGTGTTCTTTACGAAATTGTTAGTGAACGGTTAAAGAACCGAAAATTGTGCTCACGGCCGTGTTGCAGTGGCTGTTAAATCAGGTGGCAAACTTTTACGATGATGGAATACAAAAGCTTGTGGTTCGGTATGATTAGTGCCTTAATATTGACGGCAACTATGTAGAAAAGTAGATTAAGATATTGGCTTTCATGTAAAAATAAAATAATTACGAAGTCTTTGTTTTTTTTTTAAATTTCAAAACAGTACTTACTTTAAAAACATGCCTCGTACTTCAGATCTCAAAAATTATAAAAAAAGAAAAGATAAAAAAGAATAAATGAGAAGAAAAGTTTTAAAAATTTTAAAGTTTGATCAAGTGCACAGGAGAAATGAAATTTTCTCAATAAACAGCATTAAAATCATTTTATTTCTTTTGTATGTCTCTCTATGACTTCTACTTCCTTGTATGATGGGTGTGTGTGTGTTTCACGCTGTATTTCATTGCACTCCATGGTCAAAGAACTTTATGAAGTGCTTTATGTATTTATAAATTAAAACATAAATATATCTGTAATATTCTAGTTTACTTTCATTCATTAAAACATTGTGAATTTTACAATGAATAAAAATCGTAAACATTTGTAAAAACTATCCAAATATTTTTTTGTTATGTACTAGCCATTATAATGGTTGTTATTTTTGCTTAACAAACGTTACTGGTTTCAGTTTAAACAATAAAAGCAATATTGCATAGCCAAATATTTGTTCAGCTATGAGATACTTCATGATGTTGACTTTCTGACCCCGTTTGCTCAAACTTTTTGGAAAGAAATTTCCGATTGCCCAGAAGACTCAATCAATGAATCCTTAACTTCAATATATAGATAGATTACATTCCAGAAGAATCAAACACCAAACCTCACCTAATTCGTGACTTGTATTTATAAAAACAACATGCAGAACTCCTAGGTCCATGTCTTAAAGAATGGGCTTTATTAAACAAGGATACTAAATTTCAGTATATAGAAACTGAAATGAAAATTTACTGAAATACTTTAAAAGAGATGGTTTAATTTGTTCCTGCCAATATGTTAGGGGGATAATATCTGAACCAGATATTGAATATGTTACTCATAACTAGTATTTATTTAAAGACTCAACAAAAAGATGCTTAAAGGCAGCGTTGTTGCATAAATTGAACAACTTTTCTTCTATATTGGTAACACTTGCTGCAGGAATCAAAGAAACATGAAAGTGTCAAAAATTTTAAAAGCTAATAAGTATGATGAACGCTCATGGCAAATAATCGTTGACCTGAAAGTTATAGGACTTTTTCTCTGTCACCAGAGTGATTTACAAAATAAATGTGTTTCTTGAGCTTGTGGGATAGTCAGACTACAGATAAGCAATAAACAGTTAAAGACTGGCCAAAAAGATATGTTTACCCCAGGGAAGGAAAATGTTGTCAATATTCCCCTTGGAGAAGCAAATTGTATTATTTCACCACCTCTACACATAAAACTAGGTCTGACGAAAAATTTTGTAAAAGCATTAGATAAAGACTGGTGATAGCTTTGGATATTTGCTGAAGTTTTTTCACAATTAAGAGAAGCCTTTTTTTTAAAAATAATTTTTAAGGTAAGCTATTATTTTTGTTTATATCATTTAAGAAGTTTCTCAATATTTTACAGTTATAACTAAAACCCTCGGGGTGATGAAGAAAAACACTTCATTTTAAAACTCAGCATAAAAAATTCATTCTAATTCACCTATTTTAATCTCGGTTCCAATTTTTTGTTGACCTGCATTATTGATGATAGGAATGTTAAAAGTTATATGATGAGAAATATGGGGTATAGGTAGAAAGGTTTGAATAATTTTAAAAAAAAAATAAACATAATTTCTATAGAAAAGCAAGAATTCTGGAAACATAAGGATGTGCAGATTGTATAATTGACTAAATACTTTACAATGAAGAGCACTGTTTGATTCAAATGACACCACGATTTCAAAGAGTATTAACAGGTAAACAATATTTACTATATATTGTGCTGCGGAACAGATTAAAGGAAGAACACTAAAAGATAAGTATTTAAGATTTTTTTATTTGAAATATTTTAAGAGCAATTCAGTATGGTTCATAGAAATGTATAATGCTACACTAAATGAAACCTAATGCAACAGTGAATAAATAGAGATGTTATATTGCAGGTAACTTTGGAAGATAGGATAACAAAAATTAATATTGCAGAGGATGAAAACAACAGAAACTTTACTGAAATGAATAGACTGTTGCAGTGGTATGTACATCTGAAAAAGATGAATGTGATAAGGTTACTTTACTGTTGAAAGTACAATTATTTTATCAATATAAGAAAAACATCGGCTCTACATACCAAAATGAGTTGAAGAGTTGAAGTTTATTGTTTCATGGAGAACTAAATTTACGAGAGGGATAAATCCAAGATAAGCTAATTGATATCAGAGATTGCTATGAGGTTGTGTATAACTCATAACAAAGTAACCGATAATTCATTAAAACTTATTTTTCTTTTTTGTATATAAATTTTCAATAACAATACAGAAAAAATTACACTACAAGAAATATAGCACAATTATTAATAAAA